>CABHPQ010000630.1:44867-63059 GCA_902168405.1 Peromyscus aztecus | reverse complement strand
GTGCAACATATACTATTAAATGATACACAAATGAAGTTTAAAATGTAAATAGTGCTGTATAACAAAAAAAGAAAAGAAAGAAAACCCACGTGTTTAGAGCATCCTCCATTTCTCTGAAGCAATCCTCTTTTGGTTTGGTGTGTACTGCTTTCGCACAGTAGACCCAGCTTTCATTAATTCTAGAGGTTTCAGTTTCTACATTGATTTCTGATGATGAAGATTTTTCCTTTATCCCTATCCCTTACTCTCTACCCCACACACTTCTCATTTCATCATTGTTTCCATGATGTTACAGCAAAGCCTTCCTTGGAACCCTTAGTGTTTCCATTACACTGTAAATGAAGTGTGTAGTGAGCTAGATTTTTTCTCTCTAATTTCTTTTTTCTTGTATAGACTTGATTTTGCTTACTTAGCTTTCTAGGCACACATTATTGCCCAGCCTTACAACTTTGCCAGTTGTCTATGTCTTGTCAACCAATTCATCTTCAAAAATCCACCCCTGAATTGTTAGTGCCTTTAGCTTGATTTCTTTGCTGCCTGGAATATAACTGTCCTCTTGGAATTTTGTCTCTCAACTTGGGGCTTTTCTTTGGATTGCTTCTTCATATGCCTTTCTTGTTTTTCTTAGGAGTCTATGCATTAAAACATTTCCTTCTTCCTTTTTGAGAGGAAGTCTTACAGAAACATTACAAGGGACCAGCATCTGATACTACTCAAAGGAGAGGACCTAGACTTAAAAAAAAGAGGATATGCTCTGAGGACAGTGTCCTGGAACAGACCCTGGTGTTTGTGTCTGACTTTTGTGGAGAGAGAGAAAGAAAGAGACAGACAGAGAGAGGTAGAGAGAGACAGAGAGAGGGAGGGAGGGAGGCAGGAAGGGAGGGAAGGAGATAGCTGAATATTCCTGGACTGACAAACACTAGTGTGACTCCACAGTTGGAACCCAAAGAACTATCAGAATTGGAAAGCTTTGCAATATCTCTACAGAAGATGATGTCCACCAATATGCTGTCAGAAAGTCTTTAAACAAGAAGGTAAAAAACTCAGGACAGAAGCATGCAGAATTCACCATCTTACTCCATGTGTCCTGCAACACAAAACCTGAGGTAGTGCTTTGAAGAAATGAAGCATTAAAGAAAATGAGGAGGGAGCTGTAGCGCATGTTAAAGTTTTTACGAAGACAATGAAGAAAGCCAAAGGAAAATGCCAGGAATGGATTGCCAAGCGCTGTAAGCTGTCCTCACTGAGAACGTCTGCTTTCGAGTCCAGTGAAAATAAATCTTTTTTTTTTTTTTTTTTTTGGTTTTTCGAGACAGGGTTTCTCTGTGCAGCTTTGCGCCTTTCCTGGAACTCGCTTTGGAGACCAGGCTGGCCTCGAACTCACAGAGATCCGCCTGCCTCTGCCTCCCGAGTGCTGGGATTAAAGGCGTGCGCCACCACCGCCTGGCTGAAAATAAATCTTTAAGAGCAACATATAAATGATCAGACTTTGAAAATAAATCTAATAGAATACATGGGTGTGATAATAATTCTAAGAACCTTGCATAACATTTTTACTCTTATAAATTAAAAGGCAGAGCCATTTCTTTCTTTACTTAATTCATTATCAAACACATCATGAATGACTCGGGCCAGCACATTCACTGAGGTGTGTTATAAGCAGTAGAATATTAAATCAGAAAGCATAGATTAGTTTCTATGGAAGCAAACTATGCCTTGATTTCTTGGAGTATTTTCTTTTGTTACTCTTTCTCCTCATTTGACATGTCATTTCCAGTCGTTTGTGTATCATATTGTGGGAGAGAATGCAAAATTTTCCCAGGCATTCATAATCAATGCAGGGGGCTGGTGTCTGTTCCATGTCACCAGCCTAAGAGTACTGATGTTGTAAACTTTGGCTTCCAGGGCTAAAGGGATCAACATCAACATGTCCTTATACTAACAAACCCTCCAGCTTCAGCTATATAATAAAGAAATGCAGAACTAAGGATGTCTAACCCACTGAGATAATCCAATAAGATTTGGTATAAAATCCTGATAATAATGAAAGATTTGCATTGGCTTGGTGTTATTCCCTTTGCATATGCTCTCTTTTTTTTTGAGGGGAATCTTTGGAGAGGGAGATGTGGAGGAAGAGTGGGGATCCAGATGGAAGAATTAATAATTTATCGTGGAGTTGCATGTGGGAGCAATTGATTCAGGCAGTATCGATATCTACATTACAGTAGCTGTAGGGGTAGCTATGTGAAGAGAAAACTACTCATTCCTTCTGGCACTTTGGATTTGCTTAATTGTTTGTTATTAAACGATTCTATAATCTTCAGCTGGCCTCCTGCAGTTTTCAATCACTTTGAGGGTCCTATTTAAATTTAGGTGAAAAATCATTATTGGTTTTTTTTCTTCTGGATAGTTTCTATATACTTGTTCCCAGGATAGTATCTGAGTGAAATCAAGGGCATATACAAAAGACTGCCATCCTGATTTAAGTTTCAGTTTATGTAGCCTGGTAGCCAGCTCCTTTCATTTCCAAAGCTGTTACTACAAAAGACCATATAGTTTTTAATGACAACCATCCCTGTCCTATTTTTCCTTCAAGAATAAAACCCATATATACATACCATCTATCCTAAATTGCCATGCTGTGTAACACACGCCACACACACACACACCACTCTGGAAACTATCTATTTATGTAACTATGTATGTAGGTATGTATGTGCACACATCTCTCTACCTACCTATCTATCATCTATCTTATCTATCATTTATCTATCATCTATATGTCTTTCTATCTGTCTATCTATCTATTATCTATCTATCTATCATCTCTCTATCTATCTATCTATCTATCTATCTATCTATCTATCTATCTATCTATCATCTATCTATATCTTCCTTCCTTCCTACCTATCTCTCTATCTGTTATCTTTTCATGTCAAAGGACCCATTGAAAAACTGACTGTGTTTCCAGATGTAGACTTACCAAAACGTGTGAGAAACCTACTTTTATCCTCAGCTGAGATGCTGAGGAACTCTGTAGGACTGGGTTAGTTTTTATCTGGGAATAAGTACAGGAAGTCTGTCCATTGAAATCCTGTACTCTCAGAGAAGAAAATGCCTTGTTCTCAAATGAAAGTGAGAATGAATTGGATTCCTGAGGAGCAGAAATTTCTCTCAATGAAAATAAACTCACAGGTGATCGAGAACTCTCAGCAAGTGAGGTGCTTTCTACCACGATGACCTGAGTTTGAATTCCAGAACTAACACGTTGAAAGGAGAGAACCAAGTCCTGTGAATTGTCCTTGGACCCCAACACACATGACTGAGCACACATAGCCCCCTTCAAAATAATACATACATACGTACATACATACATACATACATATATACCCATTTTAAAAGTCAAGAAACTAATCACAGTCCAGGGCTGGATATCTTAAGGACTTTAGTGTGGGTACAATGGTACACTTCCCTGGTCACCATGTTTGTCTTGGAGGATGCAAATGTCATGCTTTTAGAACCACAACCATCAAATGGGACACTTGGATCTTAATGGTGTCAAGAAAAATTGTAAATTATGACAGAATGAACATGAAGCTTTCTTTTTCCTATTTCTTTAGATGTTATCCTTGAGAACTTCCAGGTTTTTCTAAGAACAGAAAAGAAGACAATATTTGCAAAAAGATGAAGGCTAAAGTTCCTGTTAAGTCTAGTATTTGGTGAGAGCCGAATTTAATTTGATTAAAAATATTTTACTTTTATCCTACCAAAGTATCATGGAACAAATGCATGCTATTAGACAAGCATAAGTGTGTACGTAACAGGGGTGACTAAAAGCTGAAATAGACTATCAAGTAGACTTGTGAGGTCATCAGCAAAGACCTAGTAAGAGGAGAAAAATAGATTTTCTAATACACACAACAAAACAAAACCCCTTCCCTCTCCATAAATATATATCCATATATATCTCTATAAATAAATATATTTATAAGGAAAAGGATTAGGCGAATTAAATTTTTAAAGAATTTTTGTCTACTGCATGTAAGGAAAACCAGAACTAACCCTGCCAACCCCATTTAAAAGGTTGAAGATAATATCTGTTAAGTTGTGTCTTAAGAAGCTCATGTCCAAGATTCCAACCCATCATAGAAAGCCAGAAGTAGATGTTACCAGTTACGGGCAGGGGATGGTAGCAGAGAGCAATTCTTACATTTAAGGTCTGACCCATATTCAGTTCCAAATTCAGACACTTTATATTTCAAACTGTTTCTGATGTGCAAACTCTGTTACTATAACTATATATTCTTAAGGATTTATTTATTAATTTTTAAAAACGAATGCAAGTCTCAGCTGTCAGCCTTTGGCAATTGTGGATGTATCACAGCATTGATAATGGTTGCTACTTAGACACTGTATTCCTTTGAAAATCCCAGCTTATGTTAGCTCCCTACAAGTAATGAAAAGATTTGCAGAAATGCATCTGAATGTAAGGGCTTAAATAGCCATGCATTCCAGACCATAAATCAGACGGAGTTGTTATTAGTCATTTCTTCCTATACTAATCAAGGGATTCATAACTGTCAGCAGACATGTGAGAGTTATAGACTCAAAGCACAGTGTCTATGTTCTGGTCATACATCATAAAGCTAATTGTAAAGAGCAGGGGAATAAACAGAAGGCAGCATTTTGAGGGGAAAGTGAAAGACAGAAAATGTACTCAGTTTACAAGATGACCTTCATTTGTACAGGGGTGTAAGAAAACATGTGTTCTGTAAAGGAGCACAGAACAATCCAAATCTGTGGTCTTACTTTGACAAAACAATGTATGACATTCAGGGAAGTGCACTGCCTCCCCTTCATTTCCAGGAAAGCCTTGAGAAGAGAGTGGAGCACAGTGGCAGGGAGGCGATGCTGCAAACGGCAGAAGACGTTGAGTGTTTGGTGAAGAATAGAACAATAACAGGCCCATGCTGTAACAGAGAGCAAGACTGTATCCCGGCTTTGTAACGACAGAGAAAAATTTGTCCTGCTGTGATCTTGAGAAGAAAAGCATTATGGAGCTTGTTAGCAGCGTGTGTTCAGGAGCTTTGTACTGCCTTGGTGGACACAGTTCCAGAAGATGTGCTAATATTTCTGCCACATGCCACATGTCACCTGCACTGTGACTTAGAGGCACCTGAACAAGGTGGTGAAGTCACTTCTTGCAGTGACATCACACTGTGGTTCTGATTAGAACATGCTTTAAAAGCATATATTCCCTCTTCCACTCTGGTATTCAGTTTTTTTTTCTTCCTTTTAACGTTCTACTCACGAGTGACCTCACTTTTTTTTGTTTAACCAAACACATTAATCAAACATATCCCAGAGGTGGCTAATGATCTTTCAGAATTCTAATAGGAACAGAAAGTCAAGGACAGTACACATTGATTCACATCGCCTACCTTATTAGATTTACAGCATGGCAGTGCTCTCCTCCAAGCCAAATAACAGCCTATATGGTTAGCAGAGATCACTGTTACAATAAGATGCTTGGTTTTGCCTGCAGGTTCAAAATCTGAGAATGCCTTGGCATTTCCTGTAAAGTCATTTTTTTCTGAATAACTATAATCAAAATATCCTTTCTAAAACTTGAAGATGTTTATACATACCTACCCACAACATGCAAACCATTTATAACGGTTGTGAAGAAACACCATGACTCTAGCAACATTTATAAGGAAAGCATTTAGTTGGGGCTTGCTTACAGTTTCAGAGGTGTGGTAGTTTGGATGTAGTTGGCTCCCATAATCTTATAGGGAGCAGCACTATTAGAAGGTGTGGCTTTGTTGGACTGGGTATGGCCTTGTTGGAGGAAGCGTGTCACTGTGGGGGGCGGGATTTGAGGTTTCTTATGCTCAGGATACTGCCCTGTGTGTCAGTCAACTTCTTGTTGCCTGCAAGATGTAGGACTCTCAGCTACTCCAGCACAATGTCTGCCTGCATGCTGCCACGCTCCCTGTTATGATGATAATGGACTGAACCTCTGAAACTGTAAGTGAGTCACTCCAATTAAGTGTTTTCTTTATAAGAGTTGCTATAGTCATGTCTCTTCACAGCAACAAAAATTCTAAGACAAGAGACTTAGTTCATTATCATTCTGTTGGGGAGCATGGCAGGCATGCATGAATCTAGAGAAGTTTTTGAGAGCTACATCCTGTACCATAGGCAGAGACAGCCAGACACTGGGCCTAGCTTGGGCTTTTGAAACCTCAAAGCTCACCCCCAGTGACATACCTCCTCTAACAAAGCCACACTTTCTAATCCTTCAAACAGTTCCATTCCCTGGTGACTAAGTATTCATACATATGAGCCTGTGGGAGCCATTCTTATTCAAACCACCAGAATAACATTGTAAGACCTCAATTAAAAAAATCTATGAACATTTTATGTATTAAGTTTCTATATGAAAATTACTAGGTGAAATACAGGTAAGAAAGTGTAAGTATAAATTATGGGAATTGATTGGTGGTACTTTGAAATGCTCTGAAGAACTACTGATCTTGTTCAGCTTCCTAACTGTACATTTGATGTATCAGAAACTAGCTATTGAATAGACACATAGAGGTTGAGTATGCTGAAAGCCTCTCTAGTCTACATAGCACTGGGTTCTCTGCATTCTATAGATACTAGGTAGATAGATAGGCAGATAGGTAGATAGGTAGATGATAGATGATAGATAAGTAGGTGGATAGATAGATATAGAGGGTTTTTTTGTTTTTGTTTTTGTTTTTGTTTTTTCGAGACAGGGTTTCTTTGTGTAGCTTTGTGCCTTTCCTGGATCTCACTCTGTAGACCAGGCTGGCCTTGAACTCACAAAGATTCACCTGCCTCTGCCTCCTGAGTGCTGGGATTAAAGGCGTGCGCACCACCCCCCCCGGCTTAGATATAGAGTTTTATAAGGAATTTGTAATTTAGATTTCTTCATAGTATTGAATGTTCATTTACAATTCAAAACTAATACCTGGATGAAATATGTTCTTTGCAACTGGAGCAAAATCCTTTGGAAAAAGTCCTGCTTAAGTATAATAAATTCCAACAAGCCTACTTTAGGGAGAAATGGGTTTCAGGCTTGGGCTCAGTTTTACAAGTTACTATGCAGTGGAATACACTAGATGGAGGGATAATGATCCCCGAAAGAAGTTATTTCTGTCTAAGGCTACATTATGTCATTTTCAGCATAATGCTTAATATGCTAAAATAGGACGCTCCTCACCTGAAGAATAGCATAACAATTATGAACTTGCAAAACATATTTTGTCAAAATATTAATCACGGATTTTCCTTTTTCCTCTAGTTCTGTGATCTTATTTAAATGTAAATTAGATCATGTCCTGTGCTTCCCTTCAAAATTACCTTCCAATGCTTTCTATGACACCTACCATAAACCTGGAGTCCGATGTCCTATAGGATGTGGCTTTGGGCTGTCTTTCAAACTTTTCTGATCATGCCTGCAGTACTTCCTCCTCTTTCTGGCAGGACCTCTCTCTCTCTACATCCTTCGCATGGTTGTTTTCATCTCCTTCTCCAAGTCTCTGCTTCATGAAGATCTTCCGTTATCATTGTGTCCAAAGCAGGATGATTCTCCTTCATGCTTCTCCAACGTTTCCTAGTTCTTTCCTTTATCAACATTACCTTGCCAGAAAATTTTCGTTCTATTTTTTTTTTTTTACTTTTTTGCTACCTGTTAGACTCCACTTGATGTATCCATTTCTTATCCCAGCTAATAAATCCTAGATGAGCAAATACCTCATCTGTCTTTTGCATTGGTACCAATGCCTAGCACAGTTTCTGAAGCATGCAGAAGACGGCAATTGCCTGTTGACTATAAGAGCTGTGGTCCATGTTGCATTAGGCATGGGATTTGACCATATTCTGTGAATGGAAGGGAAAGGAAGGGCAGAATGGAGACTTGGATGCTAATACTGTACATTGGCCAGGGTTTGGGGCCAGAGCAGCCTCTGCTGTTTTCATTTTACACATTTGGATTTCCAGTCATATTGAAACAAAACAAAATATTCGGAAGCTTGAGCTCATATGAAAGCCTCTTAAAGCAACTCATGGATTGTTTTTCACATTCTGTCTGACTTTAGTAATGAATATCACTTTAGGATAAGCACCCTCTTAACTTCAGGCAAATCTGAAAAATAATCAAGAGAATGTTTACATCTCAAGCTTCCTGTATAGCTCTACACATTTCCAACAGAGAACTGTAAACACCAACCCAGCCGCATGTCCTTTGATCTACAGTGGTGGGCTATCTGAAAGATATGCTAGTATAATAGAGGTACAAAGCTTATGGGAATAACCAACCAATATCTGATTGGACGCACAGCTCACTTGGTGAGATGGAATGTACACTCAACACTGCTTGGACGACTAAGAATAAGATGAGCTCAGAGACCCAGGGTAAAACCAAATATTACTGTCCTAAAAAAGAATAACAAAATAGCAATGAAATGGCTCCTAATGAAGTTCTGCTATATATTGTAGCTAGAGTTTATTTGGTCCTGCCTGGCCCACAGTCAGGACAAATCTCTCTCACCCACCAGTCCCGCAGTTGCTCAGACCCAAACAAGTAAACACACAGAGACTTATATTACTTATAAACTATATGGCCGTGGCAGGCTTCTTGCTAGCTGTTCTTATATCTTAAATTAACCCATTTCTGTTAATCTATAAGTTGCCACATGGTTTGTGGCTTACCAGTATCTTAACATGTTGCTTCTTATCACAGCGGCTGGCAGTGTCTCTCTGACTCAGCCTTCCACTTCCCAGAATTCTCTTCTCTCCTTGTCCTGCCTATACTTCCTGCCGGGCTACTGGCCAATCAGTGTTTTATTTATTAACCAATCAGAGCAACACATTTAACATACAGAACATCCCACAGCAATATATAGTGCCATACTGTTCAGTGCCTTGCTTAGCCATCATCAGGGAAGTTTCCTCCTAGAGCAGATGGGAACAAATACAGAAATTCACAGCCAGACATTATACAGTAAGCCAGAGACTTCAACACACTGAGCCCTAAAAGGGAGGTCTCCAATCAAATTTCTCCTCTCAGGGCTGAGGGAACCCTTCAGAAACAGATGCAGAATGAGTGTAGAAGCCAGAGGAGGTGGAGGACACCAAGGAAGCAAAGTCCTTTAAATCTACAGCATCCCTGTACATATGAACTCACAGAGACTGATGCAGGGTGCCCGGGCCTTGGATGAGTCTACACTAGATGGGGTTCTAGAGATGAAAGAAGTGGATACACACCCCCATCTCTAACCCAGAAACAATCTCCAACTGATAAGCACTTGCAAAAGACAATTTAGTTTTATCCAAGATATTCTCGTGGCGGAACCACATGACTCTAAAGTGTAGTTGGCTGCATGCCCAGCAGTAGACGGCTAGTAGAAAACGAACTCAGTGGTGTCTTTAGAGGTTCCTTGTCTCACAATGTCATGTCAGTTCTTTTAAAAAAATTACCTTGTTTTTATTATATATATATATATTCATATTATATTATACCTTATTATTACCACTTAGAAGCCTGTTTGTTTTCCAGTGAGAGCCAGAAAAGGGTTGGAATGGGGAGATGGGGAGGAACTGAGAGGAGTTGAGGGAGAGGAAATCATAATCAGGAGCTATTACATATGAAAAAAGACCTGTTTTCGAGAAAAGGAAAAAAAAATAAGCTTCTCTGTCATTCAGCTCATTTTTTCGAGTGTTATAACAGCAGAAAGCCAAGTTAGAACTTTCTTAAAGAGGAAACGTCACACATCTTTCCTTGGTGTGTAGCAAATTCTACAAATCTCTGTGTGTTCACTGTGTATGGAAGCCAGAAGAGCGCCCACCGAGGTCTTGCTTGCCAGGGGCCTTGATATAATTTACTCCGTTTAGAAAATGCTTTTAGCCAGTTTTCTGGAACTAACCCTTAGTGCCTTCCGTTTTGTTTTCCCCACATGCCAACGTCCGTGCTCGACAGGCACAGGGCGTCCGCGGCACTTTCTCACTGCCGCGGAGTTTCCCCCAAGAGACCTATTTAGAAAAAAGAGATGGAGGTGCTGCCTACCACTCTGTGGACTCCAGAAAGAGCGAAGCCTCTTTGCTTCGCAGAAACGACTAGTGAAGATTAATGTGCGAGCTCTGAGGGAGAAATGCCATTTCGACTTTAAAAGTTCTCGCCAACCCCAGCTATTCACTCACACGGCCTCTGAAGCTTTGAAGAACTCAGAAACCTTAAAGACTTGAACACGATACTGTTAAAACAGAACGTGCAGCAGCTAAGAAAAATACAAGCCGTGAAGTGCTGAAGATCCGTTTCCTTGGAAATTGCTCTTATTTTCAAGTTTTAAGGTATATGAAGCTATTATTTAATTTTTATTTGTCTTTTTTACATTGAAAAATCTAGAGACTACCATTAAAAAAAAAACAAAAAACAAAAAAACAAAAACAAAAACAAAAAACAACCAAAAAACAAAAAACAAAAAAGGGAATTTCAAGCTTCAATGACACTTGACATTATTATTTCAGACACATCACATTTCCTCTTGATTTCCTTATGGAAAATGCTCCTCACAATTGTATCTAAATTATTCTGAGACTATGGAATTTGCTCAATTAATCCCTTCAAGTATGTTTATTTTTTGAAGTCTTTATTATTATTTTACACATTATGCCAACATACACTTTTCCTAATTTATTTTGTCACATTTAATATATGCATGTGGTACACATATAAATACAGTATGCTTGTATGAAATGTATATTCAAATAATGTAAAGTTGGTGTGTTTGTAACCCCACCGCCCTTTGATAAATGTCTCCTTTCTCCAATCAACCTCTTTAGTTTACCCACCCTTCATCTCTTGCTGTGTGAAGAATAAGAATCATATTCTGAAAATCTTCCTTGTCATGGCATGACGTTACTAATTTACCACTCAGCAGGGCAAGAAGTTTGCCTTTATTTACAGTGCTAAGGAAGCACTTATCCTGACCATCTACCATGTCTGTTATGCAAAATCTTAAAAAATAAACAAACAAACAAAAAACCCCGACAGAATCTGTAAAACAGAGAAAAGCTAGCTGGTATGGAGCATGTGAAGATGCTTCTTCTCTCCATTCATTGTCTTGGTTTGTGTAATGGGGAAAGCACGTCATTGCCACCTGAGCTCATTAGAAAGAGGTGAATCGTGAGGTAGCTGCTGTAGCATCAAGTATTGATGCATAGAAGTCAGATGTTAAAAGTCGCATTCTCACTGTAAAATGGCAAATAATAAAAGGTGCATGTAGCTAGCAAGAGAAGTCACACAACACCATCAATTTCATTGTCATTGTTAGGGCTTGATGAGGATCATTTTGTGTTGAAGTGGCTTCTCATTCTGTATTTGAATTTTTATTTTGTTAGTGTTTAGTAATGAGTGATTCTATAGTGTTTTTTTTTTTTTAAAAAAAGAACAATTTCAGTATTGTTTAAAAAGACATGCTTGGTTTTTAACAGTGATTATTCGCTGGTAAAATAGTTTATCAATAACTATTCTAAGATGGCCTCCCTCTGGGAAGTTATGATCTTCCCCTGTAGGCTAACTGAACATGAAATATGTGGAATCATGTTTATTAACTTTGCATGTATTTGTTGACAAAGTATGTGTGTGTGTGTGTGTGTGTGTGCACATGCATGCACAAAAATAATGTTTTAGGTAAAAATTATTAAAGTACAACTGCATATGATGAAACTTACCCTATTTGAACTATAAGTCTGTATAATCATAGTACAGACAAAGATTATAAAACATTTACACAAAGACTTAGAAATGGGGGACCCAGAGCCTGAACCAGCCATCTTCTGAACTGGGCAAGGCCTCAAGAGGAGGGATTGGGACACAAACCCAGCCACAGAACTTTCGACCTATAGCTTGTCCTGCCTGCAGATTTTTCTGGGAATGGAGCTTGCAGAATTGTCATCAAAGAGACCAGAGAGTCTTCATCCAGCAACCGATGGGAGCAGATGTAGAGTCCCACAGCCAAACATTAGGTGGAGCTCTGGGAGTCCTGCTGAGGAAGAGGAGGGCAAAGAATCAGGGGTACCAGAGGGATCAGGGACACCATGAGAACACAGCCCACAGAATTAACCAACAGGGACTCATGGGGGGCTCTCAGAGATCAGGGAGCCTGTAGGGGTCTGACCTAGGTCCTCTACATATATGTTATGGCCTAGTAGCTTGGTGCTCTTGTGGGATTCCTAATAGTGGGAGCAAGTGCAGTTGCTAACTCTTTTGCCTACTTGCAGGACCCCTTTCCTCCTACTGGGCTGCCTTGACCAACCTTGATGTGATAGTATGTGCCTGGTCTTCTTGTAGCTTGTGAAGTGTTGTAGCTTGTTCTATTTGGTTGATGTCCCTGGGAGGCCTGTGCTTTTCTGAGGGGAGGGGGAGGGGCTGGACTTGGGGGAGAGGGCAGGTGGGGGGGAGAATAGAGGGAAGGAAGAGAGGAGAAACTTCAGTCTGGATGTAATACGTGAGAGAATAATAATAATAATAATAATAATAATAACAACAACAACAACAACAATAATATTAATAAAAGATTCTATGTGCCCATTGCGGTTAATTCTCCATGTCCTGTCATTCTCCGATCTACTTTCTGACACTTGCTGAGCCATCTCTTCCAGCTATCTTCTGGGATTTGGTCCTAGCTTCTTTTCCCTTTCTCCTTACGGACACCCCAAACTTGCAAATGCTTAATCCCTGTATAGTACTTGGTGCAGTACTTACATACAGTCTGCACACATTTTCTTTCCTTCAGGTGAAGTCCACTTCACTTTTAATACCCAGCAATGCATACCGCAAATACAGCTAAGACAGTTTTCATAGCACCTTGCTTGGGGAATGACAAAAAGCCTTCACATGCTCTTTTCAGACACAACTCTCACAGGAGTGTGGAGATGTGAGCGAGGACCCATTATATGGCAGAAAGTTACCTGAGGATATTTCTATATGTCACCCCATTCACATGGATTCTGTAGCGTGTGCTCAACTTGTAGAACAATTATGACTTACTTTTTGGAATGTTCTGAAACTCAAAAGATACTTTCTGTCCAGTTGGATTGAACCCTGGGTTACAGACCTGCCTGTGTTTTTCGTCTATTATTCCATGTAAATGGAATCAAACAGTACACATAACTGATTTTGCCTAGCATGATGGTATAATATCTATATATTCATCAATATTGTCCCTTGTATCATCAGTCTTCTTTCTTTCAGTATAAGTTGTATTCCATTGTACAAAACACAACAATTTATTTATATTTTCACATCTTGATGGATATTTAGTTTGTTTCATGCAAGTATTGTGGACAAAGCTATAGTAAGCATCTGTGCATGAGTATTTGTCTATGTACAGGTTTTCATATGTTTTTGGATAAATGTCTACTAATGTAGTTGGTAAATCACACAATAATTCTGTATTTCATTTTATAAGAAACCACCAAACCCTGTTCCTAAATTAGATGTAAAAGCTGACATTCTGAATTAAGTGTCTTCAGCTCTTAACTTTTCTGGGCTGTGTTTGGATTCCCCATTCACACACTTGTGTTTGGATTCCCATTCACACACTTGTGTTTGGATCCCCCATTCACACACTTGTGTTTGGATCCCCATTCACACACATATGTTTGGATCTCCCATTCACACACTTGTGTTTGGATTCCCCATTCACACACTTGTGTTTGGATCCCCATTCACACACTACAGTTCTAAGTGAGTCTCTAGGAAGAAAGCAAAGATGTTGGTGGGAGTTAACACATTCCCCCTTTTTCAGGGACCATGTTTCTATAGATCTAACTGTTGCCAGAATTACTGGAATAGCTGCAACACTAATGCACTTTAGCATAAATGTTACAATATATAAATATTTACAATTTACTACTTAAGAAAAACTCACATAGCCATGCATGAATCCATTTTCTTTTTTGGTTTTTCAAGACAGGGTTTCTCTGTGTAGTTTTGGTGCCTATCCTGGATCTTGCTCTGTAGACCAGGCTGGCCTCAAACTCACAGAGATCTACCTGACTCTGCCTTCTGAGTGCTGGGATTAAAGGTGTGTGCCACCACCTTCTGGCCAAATCCACTTCTTTATTAAAAATATCTATTATGGCAGTAGAAGATCAGAATTTAGAAATTCACTTGCTGACATTTTTCTGTAATTTCATTTTCAAAATTTATATTATCATTAGCAAACTTTTCTCAGAAAATTTCTCTCAGTAAAAGAGAAAGAGATTTCTTTTAGAGGCTCCTTGTATGTTAAGAAATACATTACAGACAATGTGAGTAGTCGGGAAAAGTAACAGTTTCTGTTCTGATGATGTGATGGCTTTGACGGACCTGCTCTTAAAAGGGAATTAATGATTTTTCTTGTGGGTACAATATGTGCATGTCAGGTGGCAGGTTAAAATTAATTTTATATAACAGAAATAATAAATAGCAAATGTTTGTTGTTATCTAAATGTATTAATATTTATTAGTATAACTGAGAACAGGTCTTAGTTTATCTACCACAAATATGTGACCAGAATGGTTTCTAAACTATATTATCAACTCAGGTATCTATTATTACAGTATTATTGACTATAGTTTAAATTTCATTACAAATGAAATACAACTAGGTACAATTATACAATTAGATTTTGCACAGGAGAGCCACTTCTTAGTACTCTTCATGTCTCCATAGTTTTACATTTTGAAGCAGTTAAATTTGATGACCAAAGAGACCTTCTAATTACATATGAATTAGACAAAATATAGAAATAGTAGTAAGGGGAAGAATGCATGTTGAGTTGCTGATAGCATACACAGAAACAGATTCACGGCAACTGACAAACTGGCTATTAACACTGATCTGAACATACACTGGGCACACGCAGGGTTAAGCAGCCACATGAATCGGGAATCAGTTCAAGGATTTTTAGAAAATTCTGCATGTATATATGTTTTTGTTAAAAAAAATCAGACTTCCTGTACAACCTTATCAATCTCCTTCACTTCTCTAAAAACAGGATTAGTTTGCACATTTGACAAAGTGACTGGCCTAAATTACCGAGTGAAAGTTTTTGTGATAGGTTGTAGGATAAATAAGATTTATAAATGGTATTATTGTAAACAGACAACTCTCCCAAATTTGGCAGTTTCAATCAAATTGTACAAGCTCTGGGAGAAATAACTGCAAAATTCCTGAGCGAAGGCTTTGTTCATGCGTTTGTTTTCAAATGGATGTTAATTACCAATTTATATTATTTAAAGCTAAATCTTTCCTAAATGCAAATTTAAGAAATGTCTGGAGAGCAAAGGAATGGGCTGGTGAGATGGGTGGGAGGAGAATGCTTGCTCTTTAATCACTGAATTTCTGTTCTTGCAGTTGGAAATGCTTGGCTGGCACAGGACTCTGACTGGTGTTTGGATATTTATGGGCACCATCAAGAGCCTGGCCTGCACTGATAGAAGTCGCAGCGTATTTCTAATGGCAATTATCTCTCAGGTCCTCATTATGCTTTGTGGTTGTATATGATCAACTTGGCATTTAAGAAGCAAAAATAATTATGGGAGATATAGGGAGGTCATCCATCTCAGACTTGCATAGGAAGAAAGGCAGCTTCTTTCGAGTGATTTCCCAAGAAAAACACCACAGTCAATACGTCTGGACTATATATCTCAGACTGTGCTGTGTTCCCAGATACCGCCACATAACAAAGGCAGATGGCCTATATATAAAAAAAGAAGCTTGTTGATGTTGTTGGAATTATGTGTGTGCAGTCAGAGATCATATTTTCATGCAATTAGGCTGAGGAACTTGCCTTATGTTCCTAAATATCAAAGGTGGCGATGTCACGACAGATCCAATTATTTGACAATGGATGAAAACGTTGTGGAGTGAGAATATCTGAGGCAGCAAAATTTCCTCCAACATTCACAGTTGAAATCTGACCCAAATATCTTACCTTAAATAAAAGGGAAAAAAATGGAAACAGCAGTAAAACTAGGACTCAGAGTGCCTGAAGGTTCTTTAAAAAACTTGTGGGTGAAGGGCTTAGAGAATAGTACTGAGAGTAACTAGACAGATATATTGTGTGCTTTCATGTATCCAAAGTGAAGCAATTTTATTGATAGTGCCAGTGTTTTCTGAGTGGAAGTGGAGGCTCCTCAAAAATCCCGTTTAAGTGCTATATTGGCAGCAAATTAAAATAGGCTGAACATACACATTTTCTCATTGTGGGGTCTCTATGGAATGCAGATGCCAACCTATTTAGACTATCATCCCTACCTGACTAGAATGTCACCCCTTAGAAATCGGAAGCTATCGCGGTTACTGTAATTGTTACATAGCTTTCCCCAAAGCAAAATAATGTAGGCTCTTTTCTGTCTCTGACAAAGCACAAATAACTATTATTTAACGGCACAAAAGATGCCGAGCCTGGAGTACTTCATAGTGTGTTTTTCCTGTGGTTAGGAAGAAACAGAGAGAGAAACTACCCAGACTTATCCAAGTGTAGAGATAACAAGGGCTTTAATTAGTGAGAGTATCATATCTCCGATTTTATGGTAGTAATTGATACCATGCCATTTGTAGAATCAAATGAAAAGAAAGCACTTCATATTAAAATAGAACAGGGACATGCAGACAATGAACTTTGTGTCTCATCCAGCTGATATCACTCGGTAGCAAATGCTTAAGTTTTATGACTCCAGTGTTGAGAATGTATACTAATCGGGCCATGGTTGTGGATGTTAATGAGGTCTGGAACTATTTGTGGAGTCTACATCTCCCATATAATACTGAACAACAATTGAATCACCTGCTTAAGTCTTCACTCTTACTTAAAGCTTTAAAAGATCACTTTATGACTTACACATTTCCTCCAAACTTTTGTGTTTAATTTTTATTAAAGAGTCATTTCAATGTTGCTATCAGTGACCTTAAATCCTCAAATCACATATATGCATAAATGCTTCCTTGTGATTAATTGCTTTCCCCCAAACATGTAAATAAAACTCTAAACTATATATGCCTGTGTATGAACAAGAAAATGAAATAACAGTGCCTTAAAACTGAACTCTTTCAATTTTAAAATTGAGGTGTTTTCAGAGAATGGAATCCAATATAGCTTTAGAGGAATGTGATGTAGTGCTTTACACACAGGATCACAGTAAGCCACATTTAGAAAAAATGTTCAAGGTCAATGACTCCAGTCCCTATAAACAGTTTTGAATCTATATGTCCCTCACTATTCATGGTTTTCTCCTAGGATGGGCAATTTAGTATCCCTCGGAGGAATATCCTTTCTTAGTTTTGGTCACATTCTTCTTATGTCTTTAGTATATTTATATCTCTTTTATATAACATAGTCCAGAATTCAAGAAAATATTGAGGGATAGATAACTATAGATAATCCTTATTTTCTAAATATAATGCATAACACTTGTATAGGCTGATTTTTTCTACTATAGGCCTGTCCCAATCATCTTCAACTAGACTCATGTAGCTGGTACAGGGATTTATTTCCCATGCTTAGGTGCTCTCTCATTATGTTTGGCTATTTGTTTCAATGTGAGAGCTTTTGTATATCTTGTTTGTAATTTAATATTAATTAATATTATGTTTGTTTGCTGCCACTTATTCCTATGCTTAATTACATCTTTATTGTGACGTTAGATTTTCAAAGGTAGAAAAAGAAGGTAAGCATATCTGAACATCACTCAAGTCTCAAATCAAGTAAGATGTATGCAAGCAGTGATGTTGGGATTGGAAGCCATCTTCTTTGCAGGTTTTTTTTTTTTACACTCAACTACTTTAGGACTGAATTCTATATCCCTCAAATTTGTATGTTGAAATCCTCTCTGATGTGAAGGCCTTTGGATGGAGCCTACAAGAAGACTGAATCATGAAGACAAAAAGCTCGTGAGTAGAATGAACATCATTACAAAAGAGAACCATTCTACAGAGTTCTTTAGGTCTAGTGAGGAGAAAAGAAGATGGCTAGCTGCAACCCAGACAGGACCTCACCAGAACCCAACTATCCCAGAACTCCAGTTGATATTTGTAGTCCTCTTGACACAAGAGAAATGCATTTCTGTTATTTTTAGAGCACTCAATCTATAGTACTTTGTTATAACAACTT
>CABHPQ010000630.1:0-41588 GCA_902168405.1 Peromyscus aztecus | reverse complement strand
TGAAATTGCAGATGGGTTGTGGACAAGCAACTGCCTGTAAAGACTCAGGATTTACTGATGGGGTCGTGCTTCAAGACCTCTAAGTTAATCTTTCATAAGGTTGAATCTTGGGAAAGAATGGAAGCCAAACCTAGAGAGATGGAAAAAAAAGTTCAAGAAAATGTGTGTCAGATGTATTCCATGTATATGCTGAATAAAGGATTTCATCAAAGTTGGACAATTCAATGTCAAATGGATGTCTTATGTGAAGAGGTATATTTTTATTCTATAAGTCTGCTTCTTAGCATGCATATATTATGTTTAAAATGAAGAATAATTATAACCAATAAATGTTTTCTTCTATCACTGTGAGAAAAAAGTATTCTATGTACATAGAAAAACTGAACCAATTTCTATAGTGCAAAGAGATGTTGGGACGACACATGTATAGATACGTCTTCCTGAAGCCTGAAGATGGACTGCAGTGGCATTTCATAGTGAACCCAAAACCTCCCCAAAGCGCAAAGACAAAACTTATTTTAGAGAAAGAAAGCAACATCTGCATGGGATGTCAAATGCAGCTAATGTCAAAGAGAATTTCAGAACAGGAGGAATCGGTTGTGTGTTTGCTCATGACTGCAATCACAGAACTCTAGAGACCGAGACAGGTGGATTGCCATGAGTTCCCAGCAGCCTGAGAAACATACTGAGTTCCAGACCTGCCTAACCTACAGAGTGAGACCCTTCCTCAGACAGAATGATACATAGACAGGCAAAACAAAACTGAGAACAATAATAATAAAAAAAAAGACTCTGAACCCAATTTTGAACTTTACCTCCTGCTCCCAAGATTTCTACCATTTCCAATATCTGCAGAATGAAATCCAATCTTTGACATTGCTTTTGATACTCTGGATGATATATTCTGAATATATTTTTCAGGCTAAAGATCAATCTATGCACCCCCTCGGCTGTTCACACTATTTACTAAGTGCCCCAAAACAGACAAATGAAAAGCAAACAAGATCGCTTAAACTTCCTAAACTGCGTGGCCTCCCCACAGACTCCTCTTCTGTCTGGAGTCCTCCTCACCCCACTTTCTCACGTATCAAGTAAACTGCAAAGAGCAAACTCCAACAATCCTTTGTCCTTGAAACACCCTTCTTTAGTCTAAAAGGTGTTTGTTTTCCTTTCTCTACAATTGTGTTTCCTTGCACCTTTTGTCAAATGCTCTCCTGAGAAACCTTAGACTCCAATTATCTCTACTTGCCTTATATCTCTTGCTACCCAGATAGGAATTCTCTTGACAACTGCAGACAAATCCTCTTTGTTTATGATTCCCAGACCCATGCTTAAAGTGACAACTTACACATGAATGATTATTGAAAAGATGCTTTGGAACATTATCTCAGGCTGTGTTTTAATCTGTCACATGCAGATTAGAATATTTTAATGGATTATTTCTCCTAAAGTGGCTCTCAAGTTTTAGTGCCAAGAATTAAAAAGAAGTTTGTGGAGAATCAACTTCCCCCCTGTCACTAGGAATGAGTAGAGAAGCCATGGCGTGCAGGAGTATGAAAACAAGTAAGGTGCTTGGCGGAATTCATGCAGATGGAGACCTTTCACGTAGAGTGAAGGGCTCTTGCCAACTTAGGCATCCCAGAAGCTTAACTGGCCTTCACAGAAACTGCTCTCCTCTGTGCCATGCAACTTTCTAGAAGGCGGCAACCCAGGAAGAATCTGTTTCCCAGCCCACTTGACAGAATGCTACATAGTGCCCAGTGACGACTTCTCAACAAGGCAGTAAGAGTGAAGCACCTTGTGTCATTTCCAGGCCACGGAGTGCGAGAAGTGGTATGTGATGAAGATGATGGAGTTCCTCATCTGTAATAAGCAAGACACCTCCCATGGCAACATCAGCCTTCTCCCTGCCATGAAAGCCTACTTGATACTTTACACATGACAAATAGACTCCAACAGGGTTAGCTAGTACACATTTGGGATTTCGGAATGTAGTAAATTGTGTTAACATAAATAGCATATTCAGTTTTCAAGAGATAGAAGAGAATTATTTAAACCAAGAAGGTTAGGTTTTTATAGTCTTAGTCTATTAACTAGATAAAACAATAATCTTAAATCAAGATCTCTGAATTAATAAAGTTTGAGTGTTCATGAGAAAAATCTACCAATGGAAACATTCCCTGCTGTTTGAATCCTAACTTTTAATGAAGGTGTATCAGACTGTACCAAAAACCATCATCAACATTTCATTTATAGATTAGGATTTTAACCTATTATAGCAATAATTTATAGCATATTCATTTATGTGATCTTTCATGAAATTATGAACTACAGAGGAAATGACTGTCTGAAAATATAGTAAACATGAATTCCTCGAAATGTAAAGGCAAACAGAGAAAATAAAATGAGACTAAATTCTAAGTAATAAGGTGTTGCTGCCAAGGGCTCCCTCCAAACTGGTACCCCACGAACAGCAAGAGAATTATTCTGAAACCCTGTTCAGTTTCTTAACTCTGCTAGCTGTCCTTATAAGCCAAAGCATCCTAAAATTCAAACAGCTGACGATTTGCAAGTTCCTCCCTAATTTGAATCTCCTCCCTTTCCTCTAATTCATGAGGCATTTCATGATGCAGTCATAACAAACAAGAGACTTTCGATTTCCCAATGCACATATCATGCATGATTGGATCAAACATCATTTATAACATTATTGGATTCTACAGGAGCTATTATTACTCCCTTTTGTCAGAAAAGTGTTGAATTTTCCCAAGCAGAAATACGTCTTGTGGTTCTTCATTTGCATTTTAGAAGCCTCATTTCCAGGCATTTACTCTTTGTAAGTAAACAGATGGATTTTAAATATTAAAAACCCATTTGGTATGACTGAAAACTTAGTCGCCTACATTCCCCCATTACAGAAGCTTTGGGTGTGAAATTGAAAAGTAAATTATACTATGTTCAGTCTGAACAGAGTTCATCTAGAGCTTTGTCTTTGTTAAATTGATGGAGGAGGTTTATTTATGGACAAGGACCACAAAAGGCGCTGCTGGCTAGCTGGAGCCTGACCCTGAAGGATGAAGAGGTAACTCTAGCTGATTTCAAAAGGTGTGATGTGGATACATCCCAGACAGGACATTTTTCACACACCTAATGAATGTGCCATAGACGAGTAAAGATAACAACGGTGAAAAGGAAATTGCAAATTGCTCTCATGAGGCTCCTCAGATTTTCCCATTCATCGACAACTCCACCTGCTAAAGTGGCAACCTGCTGCCATTTCACCAAAAGTTGGCTTAAAAGCTTGTGATGGGAAGCCAGCCAATTCTGATGTTTTAGCAACTTATTAGAAAGCAGGCAACAGACAACTGGATCATAATGTTTTCCCCTGCACCAACTGTTTTGTCAGGAAACAGAAGCAAGGACTTTGAAGTAGAGGAGAACAAGTGGCCAGGGCTGAGGCGGGTTTTGAACAAAATACCTGTTTTGTGTACAGATGCATTAACCAGCGTCAGAGAAGACAGGTGCCGTGGGCTTCCAAGTCCCAGGTCTCCACGGCTGTTTGGCTTTGCAGGGAGAGTTGATTGCTCTATTAGCCCTTAGACATTTCATCTGGAGTCACACAATGTAAAACTGGCCCATTATGTTCATTCTCAGAGTAGTAATCCCCTCCCCCCCCAAAAAAAAACAGAAAGAGAAAGAGGGAGAGAAAGCTAGACAGGAGGGAGAGGAAGGGGGAAGAGGGGGGAGGGAAGAAGGGAGAAAGGGTGGAGGAGAGGAAGAGGGAGAGAGAGTCACTAGCATATAGATTCATTCAGAGTTAATAGAATCAGATATAGCAATGTGCTACAATATTCATTTTAAATGACTTAAAATTATTTAGAAAACATAGCAAGGGATATAGGAAAATACTTGATGCCGCAAATTCTAGAATCAATTTTAATTTTAAAGGCTATGGAATTTGGATTTGAGCACAAACAGTAGCTTTTCCATTGATATTTTGCATTAGTCTTTCTAGTGGGAAAAAGAACAGATGTGACGTTTGATTTGTCTGCTCTTGCTCAGTTATTTAACTTTTCTGAGTCTCAATGTCTTGGTCTTGATGTCTATTTGGTGGTTATGGAGTACCTGAGAGGTTCTGGGGATTTCACCTATGCTTCATATGTCCTTTCTAAGAAGACACCATGTATAAATAAAACATTTTAACATTCAAAAAGATGTTTTAAACTAGAGACACTAATTTCTTTAATTTTTAAGTGTTATTAAGATTTACTTAAGTGAGCCGGGTGGTGGTGGTGCACTCATTTAATCCCAGCACTCGGGAGGCAGAGGCAGGTGGATCTCTGTGAGTTCAAGGCCAGCCTGGGCTACAGAGTGAGTTCCAGGAAAGGCACAAAGCTACACAGAGAAACCCTGTCCCCCAAAAAAGAAAAAATTTACTTAAGTGTATTTATATGAAAATATATATTTCTAAGGTACCTATACATTTGGGGTTAAGAACTCAGAGAATGTTGTCTCAGTTGGCTTTAATAATTAGAAGGAAGTGATCTAGTTTCTTGTCATGTTATAATAACATTATTATACATTAATACAAATAGAAGTGAAATACATGGTGACTTCTTATTTTTACAAACAGGAATTTCATAACGATATTTCTTGAAATTAATAATTTGTCCCGTATGCTTGCCAATTTGATAAGCTAGCAAACTATGCAGATATATGTCAAAAATTTCTACTATTGACTGATCAATAGTACATATTTTAAATCGTGTACATGGAATACATTATTCATTTAGAAATAACACCCTTGAGCGGTTCCTGCACCTTTCCAGGGCCGCACAATAGAGCCAACCCTGTTAGCGCAGGTGTGAGCATGGGAGAGCTGTCCCAATTATCAATTTTCTGTTGTGGCATTATGGGTGGGGAGAGAATTGTGCCCCCTCCCCATCAATGCCTGGGGCAGGTGCTGAGAGCTGGCCCTGTAGTCATAAGATCAGGAAAGCCAACCCTTAATAGCGCAGGTGTGGGTGAGCTGCCCCGAA
This sequence comes from Peromyscus aztecus, assembly GCA_902168405.1. NCBI lineage: Eukaryota > Metazoa > Chordata > Mammalia > Rodentia > Cricetidae > Peromyscus > Peromyscus aztecus. The sequence continues at coordinate 36,549 of CABHPQ010000630.1, read as the reverse complement.
GTTGCTGAAGTTGTAAACACGGGAGAGCTGTCCTCATTTCTCATCTGGCAGACCGACCTTACAGCTACGTAGGCCCGGATCCAGGCTTATGACTTGGCCTGCCCCAACATTCATCCTGTCCACGTGAAGGAAGCTGACCCTCAGACCCAAAGCTGCAGAATCTCCACAACACAGGGCAACAACAGGCTATCAAGGAAGAGTCCTAGTGAGGACCGAGACTAGATAGCATAGTAGAAACCAGAGGCCTCGAACCAGACCAATGCAAGGAACACTTGAAAGTAAAGATTATGGGTAAAGGGGTCTACGGCATGACTCACTGTGTCACACTTGTGACATGCAGCTTCCATGACGAGATTTTTAATTTTTTTCCTTTAAAATTTTGTTTTGTTGGATGTGTGTGTGCAGGGGCAGAGGATGGATGGGAAGGGATGGGGAAATGAATGGGATCAAGATACACGATGTAAAACATTACAAAACAACGCCTTTTCTAATTCATACTTCACTAATCATTTTAAAACACCCTTTCATGGTCATTCATGCTTTTTTTGCACTGTTGTTTTGTTATGAGACTGACGTCATCTTACAGCCTTCCAAACGACTACAAATGCACGTTAGCTGTTTGAGATCTTGCACAGGTAGGAGTCACATGCAATACTATCACCAGTAATTCTTCTAAAAACTCTTTATTATGTTGGGTGTGTGAGATGTATGTGTGGGCACAAGTGTGCTGTGGTGTGTGAATGGAAGCCAGAGAACAATTCTGTGGAGACTTTTCTCTTGCTTTTCCAGTATATGGGCTCCAGGAATTGAACTCGGGCCTCTAGGAGCACAACTTGGGCCTTCAGGCTTTTGAGACAAATGCTTTTCTTCACCTGCTGAATCACACAGTATGCCTTCACTGGACATCTATTCCTACACATGTGGACAGCTGTTGTTTTCTCAACTCCTTCTGCGGCAGTTATTTTTATTTCTACATTGGAAGCACCCACTTTTTTGCTTTCTACAGTTTGCCTTAGAGGACTGTTTTCAAAATTATCCACAGCAGAGATTAATACAGTTTTTGCTCAAGTGGTCACTCTTAGATGCCCATCGCTAGCCATGATTGTGTGGTTTTGGCTGTTGCAAAGTACAATGCAGCTTGTATGTGGATGTGTACCCATGTATGTGTTTGTGTATGAGTCAACACATCTACACAAACATTCAGACACATGTGTCCTCATCACTTAGACACACAATGATCTTCAAGTGTTTTTATTGAGAGCTTGGAGGAAGCTTATTAGAGCTGAGCCTGGAAAAAATAAAATAATAAATCTTGAGCTTGAGAAAAGCTGTCATAGAAAGTAGTGAGGGGAGGTGACAGTCTGTTTAGGGAACATAAGCCCATGTGGGTGATGATGAATGATGAAAGGTTAGACTGGAAAGCTGTGAGAAGACATGCTGTAGAAAGCTGGGCTTACACATGTAAGTTTGATCGCATTCCAAAGGAAAGGTGAGGCCTGGTTTTATATGATATGACAAGGAGTGACATGATTAGATTTGTGTAGAATAAAGACTCTTCTAGCAATATTGCCAAGAAAGGATAGAAGGAGACAGACAGATCTGGGGACAGACAGCTCATCTAATGGATGAAGAATAAAATATAATTTTCAGGAGTAATGACATGGCCATTTGCTGTTCTTTGTAGACATGTCAGTGCAGGTGTCTTTCAGGCTTCTTTGTCTATCCATCTTCCTCTGTATCACCCAGAGGAAGGCCCAATATTCTCCATCAGTTAAGGTTCTTGTGAGACCTGGGACCATAAAGGTTTTCTACACACTTTCCTTAGGATATAGGTATTTCAAAATATACAGCTGAATATATACTCTTTACAACCTTTCCCATAACCTCAATAAGACTATGGACATTATGATAATTTTAAGATCATAAGCTCCAGTTTCACAGTGCTTAAAATTAGCACATACTTTCCTATACTTAGCTAATTTTCTTGTTAATGATTTTGCTAATTTCTCCACAAAATGTGAAGTCCGTTCTCCACAACAAAAGATAAAGTTTGGAACAAGGGATCAGGAGGCACTTTTAGGCCACGTCTTGCTCCTCTCCCTAAGGAGGAAGCCTACTTATACACCAGGAGGGCAAATGTGCTTTCATGCTCAAGGGCTGTCTGTTATTAAAATCATAAATCATAAAGCATTGTGCAGAACAGCAAATACTATAAATACTACTTCAAAACAATCATTAAAACTTAATAACACATTCTTCTTGTCTGTGCCAATAATTTAGAATGAATTTAAAAGTCAGAAGATACGTTCATGCCAGTTTCACTGGTTAATTTACCATTATCTGCACCAAATGTAGTTCTCCACACCTTGCATTCTTCATTTCTCAGCCCCCTGCCACCACTTTATACATCTTCCTAACAATTATGAAAATCGTGCTCTAATGACTTCATCAAGAAATGGACTACTTTTTTTCTGAACCCCCAGAGCAATTGTTGTTGGTAAATATTCATTTGTCAATAAGTCATAAGCTGTTTGGAATACCTTTCCCATTGGCTTTGGATTGTTAGATCTAGAAATAACAGCAGCGATCATCGGTCCTCCAGATTTCACACTTTGCAATTGTTTGTGATAGCTGTGATGCTAAAAGTGCTTCTGAGAGCTTGGAAGGGAGGTCATGTTACCTCCTTTACAGATAAAATTACACCCATTTATTAATTAATCCATCCAGTAAGAGACATATAGGATATCAATGGTAGAGAATTTTCAAAAGTTTGAAAGTCTATTTGGAGATATTGTGGTGATGTATTGTGTACCCTAATAAAGTTTGCCTGAAGATCATAGAGACAAAACAAGCCACTACATTAAACATAGGGGCCAGGCAGTGGTGGCACACACCTTTAATCCTAGCACCTGGGAGGCAGAGATCAGTCTGCCTCTCTGTGAGTTCAAAGCCACTCTGGACTACATGAGATTGACTCAGTCTAGGAGAGAAACAGAGCCAGGCAGTGTTAGCACACACTTTTAATCCCAGTATTTGGGAGGCACACACGTCTTTAACCCCATGAAGTGATGGGATGGTGGAGAAAAATATATAAGGCATGAGGAGACAGGAACTAGAGTCTTTTTAGGCTGAGGAGTCCTAGAGGTAAGACGTGGCAGTGGCTTGTACCTTTGTCTCTCTGATCTTCAGGTAAATTTTATTAGGGTACACAATATATCACCACAAGATATAGATGATGAGGATTTTTAAGTCTCTTTAAAACATAAAATAAATCATAAGTATAAGAAAACGAAGTTTAACCCACTCAGTTATTATCAACCTTTAGGGGGATTGTTTATTACTTTGTATGTATATATTACTATCTAATCTGTGAATTATCTTCAGATTGGTGAGTTCAGTGGACGCTTTTCAACACCTCCCCTGCTGACTTGTTGGCAGTGCTGCGGGCAGATTGGTTTTGTCTTTTCCTTCTCCACATAAGTGCCCCCCCTTTTGACTAAGTACAGCTCAGTCTGTCTTATAGCATCTTGTAAACATTGCATTTTGGGTTTTTGTAAATTAAGTCTATGGTAAAGGAAGCCACACTAATGAGACGAGAAGGTTGTTTAGGGGGCTTGACATCATCTGTCAGTCATAAAAACAGTAAGGATATAACACTTCATTTAATGCTCCATCAGAATTAAAGTGATGAAGAGTTTACAATGGTATCTCAATTAAAGGGGCAGAAACTAGAAACCAGGAAAACTGAGGAAAGAACCCCCTTTGTCAAATTTCACCTTAAACTGAGCTTGTGCTCCAGCTCCTTGCTGATGGATAGATGGAGGATAATGTTTAACATATTTTATTTTTTCAAAAATCTAGGATTAAGTTGATACCATGACAAGTAGAACCATCACAAAGACACCCAGAATAAAGAAGCTCAATCTTGCCTCTCCATATTGATCCAGATCTAGTCCAAGGACCAGGTATTACAAAGTTCAAGGGACGAGGAGGAAGCCATTACTTGTTTCCTAGGATAGAGGTGAGATGGGAATCTGTAGCTGGAGAATTTCTCCAAGTCCAGGCAGTCTGACAGCCCACTTATAATATAAACACACAGACGCTTATATTATTTACAAACTGTATGGCCATGGCAGACTTCTTGCTAACTGTTCTTATATCTTAAATGAATCCATTTCTATAAACATATACCTTGCCACATGGCTCGTGGCTTACCGGCGTCTTCACATGCTGCTTGTCATGGCGGCGGCTGGCAGTGTCTCCTCCCACCTTCCTGTTCTCTCAGTTCTCCTCTCTGTTAGTCCCGCCTATATTTCCTGCCTGGCCACTGGCCAATCAGTGTTTTATTTATTGACCAATCAGAGCATTTGACATACAGACCATCCCACAGCAGGAATCTGGAAGTCTACGAGGTGGAAAACACTTTCCTAGGTTGTCTCTAGAGGAAATACCAGAGCAGGCAGGAAGGGTGAGTCTCAGAGGGAAGAGAAGTAGAACATGCAGAAGAGCCTGGCACCATGCTGATGGGAGTGATGTGCTGGGGGCACATAGAAGAATCGGAATGGTCTGGCTGATGGGTGCTTGGGCCTAGAGATGAGATGGGTTAGGAATCTGAGAAGTGAAATACAACCACACAGACTGTAAGAGACTAGGACTGGGTGACAGAAGAAATGGGAAGAGAGGGAAAGTCAATAGATTTTTCAAAGAGTGTCTGTGTATTGATGGTGGTGTTGGCTTGGGGAAGAGCCAGGGTGGGCTGTCAAAATGAAGACAGTGCCGATATTGCGAAAACACAGGGCTGAGAACCTTTGTGAAATCTTATGAGGACTAGAATGTATCTGAAAGATATCAAGGATTCAGTTCTCAGGAAGGCATGAGTAAGATGACTGATAAGGAAGGACAGCACGGTACCCAGATGTGTTCTGGATGGTTGGACACGTAGGAAGGAAAGATGATCTTGCATCTTGTGATGTGCTTGCTTTATGACACACCCATTTTCTTTACTTTAGGTCATAGTTTTGCTACTTGTATTCTTTTTTTTTAAATTTTATTTTATAATTTAATTTAATTTTACATATCAGCCACGAATTCCCTTGTTCTCCCCCCTCCCGCCACCCCCCCCGCCTTCTCCCCAGCCCACCCCCCATTCCCATCTCCTCCAGGGCAAAGACTCCCCTGAGGATTGATTTCAACTTGGTAGATTCAGTCCAGGCAGAAAGAGGAGGGTTTGTATGAGCGAGAATTGTTGAGACCAAGGTTGGAAAAAACACAGGGACAAATAGCCAAACGAATGGAAACACATGAACTATGAACCAATAGCTGAGGAGCCCCCAACTGGATCAGGCTCTCTGGATAAGTGAGACAGCTGATTAGCTTGATCTGTCTGGGAGGCATTCAGGCAGTGGGACTGGGACCTGTCCTCAGTGCTACTTGTATTCTAATGTCAAGTTATGCTATCTTGTTATGATTCACGTCTTTCTGTTAGTCTTACTAAGTCCTTGGTTTGAAGTCATGTTATACATAAAGTATTTGTACCCAAATCGAAAATACCCAATCAGGAAATAATTTAACTTTGGATTCTTTTCAAGTGATAAACTATGCACCTCTTTAAAAAATGTCTGGGTGCTGGGGACAGCCTTTTAAGTGCTAGGCCCTGGGTTTGCACACTTATGATTTAAGTTCTGGGGAGGGGAACCAAGAGGGTTCTTGACACATAATGGCCAGTTTGCCTAGTCAAGTTTGAGTGCTCCATACCAAGGAGAGATACTTACTCAGGAAAAACAAAGGTAGGCAGTAGGACAGTACCCAAAGAATGTTTCCTGAAGGTTGATTCTGGCTTCTGCATCCGTGTGCATACATCCCTGTATACCCACATTTGTGTACCCCCTATGTATACAGGTGAACATGCATATATACACACATAAAGTCTAGTGAAGGATGCAAAGAAGGGGAAATATGCAGTTATACTCTCTTCTATGATGATTTCTAAAAAAAAAAAAAAAAGTTGATGACCTACTTAAAGTACCAAGATCCAGTAAAACAAGTGACACCATCAACAGAAAAATATGTGCATATTTGTGGAAATGGATTTTTTTTTGTTGGGATTGCTGACTCCCCAGTAACCACACAGAGACTTATTATTAATTATAAATGTTCTGCCGATAGCTTAGGCTTGCTTCTAACTAGCTCTCACAATTTAGATTAACCCATATTTCTTATCTACACTCTACCATGTGGCAGTACCTTTGTTCAGTATGACATGTTTATCTCCTGCTTTCTCCATGTCTGGCTGGTGACTCCATCCCTCTTCTTCCCAGCATTTTCTCAGTTTGGCTCTCCTGCCTAACCTCTTCTTGCCTAGCTATTGACAGTCAGTCTTTTATTAAACAAATCAGAAGATGCCTTGGCAAAGACATATCTTCTCGGTGTACAAAAAGATTATTCCATAACATTTCCCCCTTTTCATTCTGTACAGTTTTTAGTTTTATTGAGTTGTATCTAATTGGCTATTTACTTGTTGATTGGGTTTTTAATTTTAGTTCTTGGAGTTTTAAAAGGAAAGTTATTTTGCTGCTTTCAAATGCTATCTCATTACATTTCTAGATTCTCAAAGTCTAATTATATTTCATTAAACATGCAATCTATCTATTGTTGTGTATTCAGTCTGATAATTCTATCTTTCTGGGCCTAATTTGTGGCTTTTGTACATGGATATTTGCTTTCCGGGCACATTGAGTAATTTTATATTATGAGAAAAATTCCTTGGATACATCTGTCAGGTTCCTTTGAGGCATTTGATTAAACTGCATTTGTTTAAGATACAATTTGTTTATGCCTGCCAACTTCCTTGATATTCTATTATCCTGAGGTGTTTTATTATAACCTTAATATTTTGACCTGGGATTTAAAAATATGGTATATTCCTTTCTATGAATTTACATTAGAAATTAACAGAAGCACTTAATCATTTTACTTACTAGTCTTCCAGATAATGTTGAGAAACTAAAATTTGCTTTTGTAGGGGACTCACCTCTCTTACTTTCTTTCTTCCTTGTCCTCTCCATCATTGCTTACTTATAGAAGTTGTTGTTCAAAGGTGTTAGAATTGTATAGTATTTTCTTTAACTATGTATCTGTGAAAGCCCAAATTCAAGCTTTGCAATTACTTCCAGCTTTTCTATGTCTATTGAAAACTCAGACTTAAGTCAGTGACTCCTAAGTAAGGGTGCTATTTTCCTATTAGAGAATTTGAAAATGTGGGGTCACTTTTGGTAATCTGGTAAGTAAGGAGTGCTGTTAGTTTTGAAATGAGTCTCTTTGGGAAAACACTACTCTCTAATCTGAAGTTTGGACTAGCCCACTAAAACTGACATATGTCCTTGAGACAAACTCTGCATCTAGAACCAGTTTTATGCTATGGCAGGTTTACTTTATTATCAGCCATGACACATCCACACATGCACACAGTCATGCATAATGTGATTTTTGTTTGAATATTTCAAGTATTCTATACTAGCACAGATTTTTTCTAAATCTTTAGCATATATTCTGTCATCAGAGGTGAACACAAAAATTGTTAAATAAGAAAAATCTGAATATATATTGAGGTTACACTATGTAACATTTCCTAGAGAAAAGATAAGCACTTAAAATGTATGAGTTCCTACTAAATGAAAAAAAAAAATCAGCCAAAATTCTTGACCCCAGAAGTCAATGTTGGCTGAAGGTCTCCAAACAAGCTGCGTGTTGGTTATATATCCAGAGGACTGCTTGTTCTGATGTCTAGGACATCCTGATTATGGAGCCATGGAGTGCAGAAAACTGAGAGCCCAGTCATTTTTGGTTAATTTAGTCCCTTTATAAACTATTATCTTAACTTTATATCTCAATGTTGTGATTGCCTGCACAAAATCAAGCCAGTTGATATTTTAGTCTGAATTATGGATGTGCTTATATGTTCCCACTCTGAGGCATCACTGACAGTTGACGGTTTCTGGGGGAGAACTCAAACTTCTTTAAGGATGACCTTTGGTAGGTCATCCATACTCCAGCAGACTCCTCCCTCCCAAAATGTGTATATGGGCATCACAAATTGGACTTGGTGGATTATTTGTAGATATTAGAAAAAGAGGAGAGGAAATTGGGAAGGGTGAGGAGTTGGAGTGGATGTGGGAGGAGTGAGGGAAGAGTGATTTTTATTGTATGCTGTTTAAAATTCTCAAAGGACTAATTCTATTTAAAAAGACCTGGTGCAAAACTTGCCTTAGAAATTAGAAACATGTCGAAAATACTGTCATTTAAGGAGCTAATGACTGAGTAGTGGTATTGAAATATTTGCTTTTATAAATAATCACTAGCAATAAGATCATCTTTAGAGTCCAGTGATAAATCATTTTTATTTTCTTTATGAAATAAAAAATAAGCCACTCTGTGACGTAAGATCATTTTCACTATATATACTTTTTATTGAGGGTGGGAAATTACTTTCACTAGCATCACCTGTCTCACTGCCAGTCCATTTGTTCTGGAAATTTCGAAGGCATATTATACGTGAGGGTATATATTATATGTGAGGATATATATTATATGTGAGAGTATATATTATACGTGAGGGTATATATTATACATGAGGGTATATATTATATGTGAGGGTGTATATTATATGTGAGGGTGTATATTATATGTGAGGGTAAATATTATATGTGAGGGTATATATTATATGTGAGGGTATATATTATATGTGAGGGTACTTTGGAAAGCCCATAAAATTGCCCGACAAAGTTATTCTTATCCCTGGTATTACTAGTCTACATTTCCTTGTCCCTTGACTCAAAGCATGTTCTATTGTCTGTGGTGGGCTAGTCTTATGAGTTCATGCCTATCATTGAGCTCATGCCTATCATTATCAGTATACTTTGGGGAGGCTGGGGAGCTAATTTTCCATGGGTTAATACTGATTAAGAAATTTTCTGACTCAAATATTCTTGATGATTTGGGTGGATGTGAAGGTTAGTGATGAGAAAATATTTGTTGAGTATTTATATTTTCTCAAAGTATTGTGAACAGGGAGGGACCCCTGGCTAGATTGCAGAGGTACCCTGTTTCTGTTTTAGACTCAGTTAGCAACAGCCACCACCTAATGAGGCATCCGTAGGAGCCTGTGCTAACAGTCACTTTGAGAAACTGTCCCAGGAGAGTTAACAAACCAAGGTGCAATCTGTTAGATAGCACATAGTTGGAAACAAGACAAAAGTGAGCTGTGGAAAAGAATGGGATCTTTCCGCATAGGGAACATGTTCAAATACACACACACACACACACACACACACACACACACACACACACACACAGTATTCTAATATAGGCCAACTTTCTGAATAAATAAATATATTTGTGTAAAGCAAATTGTTATCTTAGAACAGAAAACATTTTTGAGGAGAACAAACCAATAAAGAATTTTATACATTGTGGATTTTAAGTCCTTGTTATTGAGTTTTATGATTCCCTTGTTTATTCTTAAAAATCTATTTTTAATTTTTTTTCCTGTTTGGCTGTTTTGTATTATAATTTAAGTAATTTATATATTTTAATGTGGTGGTATTTTTCCAGTTGCTTAGGCAGACACACACTAATATTAATGATGTAGTTCTTTAAGGTGACCCAGGAGAACGAGTTTATTAAAATCATATTGCTGTATAAGCAATTTCTTCCAAGACCAGCTAGGCAAGCTTGCCCCTAGTGTGGTGGCCCTCTCAGGTTCTTCCCAGGATGTGACAACATCTGGAGACGGATTGGCTGGGCCAATTCCAGTGACTGACAGATTGTGACATCCGATGATCTCTGGTCAGCTTGAGGTTTTCTCTGAAACCTGACCCTTTAACTGTGTGTCCCCACAGAATGCAACTGCTGACCTCTAAAACCCTTAATGACAAACAAAGAATTTCAATTTCTATGTGAAAGTATTTTATTCTCATTTTGTTGTGTTGATGATTTCCTAAAGCTTCACCCCCAAAATCTGTAGGTCAAAAATCTAGGGTTTTCTTTTCTTTCTTTCTTTTTATTTTTTGTTTGGTAAGTTTTTTCCTAAGTAACAACTTGTGGTAGAAAATATTTTCTGAGCCTCGTACATATTGAGTACATTCAGAGTTTTATGTTCTGTAACTTATTTCATCTTCTTTCAACATAGAAAATCCAAATTGTGGTGACATATTGTGCACTTTAATAAAGCTTGCCTGAGGATCAGAGGACAGAGACAGCCACAAGATTAGACATAGAGGTCAGGCAGTGGTGGCACATACCTTTAATCCTAGCATCCAGGAGGCAGAGATCTGTCTGGATCTCTGTGAGTTCAAGACCACCCTGGACAACATGAGATTGACTCAGTCTAGGAGAGAAACAGAGCCAGATAGTGGTGGCACACACCTTTACTTCCAGCACTTGAGATCTCATGCCTTTGCTTGGGAAGCACACATGCCTATAATCCCAGGAAGTAATATGTCAGCGTGAAGAAAGATATATAAGGCATGAGGAGACAGGAATTAAAGGCTCTTTTTGGCTGAGGCCTTTTGGGTGAGGACTCAGAGGCTTTCAGGATCGGCAGAGGAGTTGGTGAGGTGAGGTTGGCTGTGGCTTACTCTGTTTATCTGATCTTTCAGCTTTTACCCCAATATCTGACTCAAGGTTTTCTATTTTTGTCTTTGGTTTTTTGAGACAGGGTTTCTCTGTGTAGCTTTGTTGCCTGTCCTGGATCTCGCTCTGTAGACCAGGCTGGCCTCGAACTCACAGAGATCCACTTGGCTCTGCCTTCTGAGTGCTGGGATTAAAGTCGTGGGCCACCACTGCCCAGCTCAGGGTTTTCTATTATTAAGACCATTTAAGATTCGAACAACACCAAATGATCCTACAAACTGAATGGGTGAGATTGTTTTATATTAAATATTTAAAAGAAACCAAGAAAAAGGACATTTGTTGCCTAGAAGTTTAAGATTTTACATCACAAAGTAGATTGTTTGTGATATACAATGATTACTATATCAACTATGTACACTGAGCAAATTCAATCAATCTTAATTGAACTCATTCTTTTCCAGTAATTGGTCAATCACAAAACAATATATGAGAAGAACCTTTTATCAACCAGCATTTTTGTAAGAAAGTAACAAATTCAGTGTAATAGAAAAATGTCATGGAGGTCCACATAGACAGTACAGTATAAAACCTTACAAAGGATGCTCCCAAGTCCAAAGCATAAATGTTTGAGAAAAAGATCACAGCAGGAAACCCAAGAATCTTTCATAAGTACCACTCTTCAGCCTCAGCAACATAAAGGGAAGAGTTTGTTCATGTTGTCCGTGTGATAAAAATAGCAATAAGTGGATGGCAAAGAAATGACTTGTTAAAAGGCTTCTCTAAAAACAACTGGGTGAGCAAATAAAGTAACTGGATTGTGCCCCTTACATCTTATGAGCAACACTTATGAGTACACACTAAGCCAGGTTTTGAGCTATAAGGAAAAGGGGAGCATAAGAAGAGCATCTGGTAGCACTAGAGACATTTCTAAGATAATGTCTTATTTTAGCTTTCATGTTCAGTGTACGTCTTTCTGTTTTCTGAAATATTGATCAAAACATTGACTCAAGAGCTGTTAAACCTAGAAATCAAGAGTTTCTCTGAGGAGAAAAAAAATCATGGCTACAGATTACCTGAAATGTACAATGCACAGTTGGAGTTATACGGTAGTATATTCTAGTTTCAAAATCCTGACATATGTCAATTGGGAAAACTTCATTTCCAGGTTTCAAATAGTTATTATCATTCAGATGCAAGATCCTAAGATCAGAGAACTATCATCATCAAAGCCAGAATCTCAGCGTAACCAACCAACACTTCTCCAATTCTCTAAATCCAAAGAACTGACTTAACACACAATTCCCCGGGTCTCTACCTCTCTCTTTCCTTCCCCATTCATTCTCTCTTACTGCTTCCTCTCCTCCTACCCATTTGCATCTTAAACTAAGACTCTGACCTGAGAAACTACAAACTAAAGAACACTCACAAAGGAACAGGCATTATTTTACAGAGCTGAAAATCTTGGTTTTCTTTCATTTAAATGATGATAAAATTGTCAATAACCTACACTTGCTAAAAGTTATTAATGACCTAAGTGGTTAAAAATATACTTAAAAAAAACTAGGTTTACCTGCTGTTAATGGAACACCCAGTACTTTGTCCAAGATATATCATGTTTAATTTAATTAAGGAAACACATTCCTGATACCACAAAAATTCTAATGATTATACTTCATTTTACCATTTTGTAAATCTAGATACATATTAGAATAAAAAAAACCCATATCTCTGAAATGAGGAAATAAAATAAAGTATTGTTTAAAGTGGTGAGCATACATGTTAGGAATATTTGTGAAAACATCAACCAGCAACACTGCATTGACCTAGAAAAAATGTTTTAAGAGTAAAAACAGAACAGCATGGAGAAGAGAAAAGAGAATGGAAGAACTAGATGGAAACTGCAGGCTGTGAACTGCTCCCAGGACCTCAGCTCCAGGATTCTTAAATAAGACTCTGAAGCTATGAGCTATTACAGGCAATAAGAAACTCTCGTCTTTTTGGAAAGAGACCCGGAGGAGGTTCTCATCCATCGGGCTGATCTGTTTCTGCATCCCTGCTCTTTCCTCATCACCTGACTTCCCACGCTGTTCCTCATCAGCCCTCCTCCTGGCACCCAGGAGTCACTGTCTGAGATAATTCCTTCCTTTCCAAGAAAAAAACATTGTTTTTTTTGTTGCTCCACTCAATTATGGATTCCAAGACTCAATTTTTAACCTAAAAAAAAAAGAGTAAAAGCAAATGATTCATCAATATCCCATATCAAATACCTCACAGGACCTATAAATTCACAAAATGTGAAGTGCTGGTTTCAGGAGTTGCTCCTAAATCCAAAAGTATCTTTAAGAAGCAAGATGGCTGCCACTTAACCTTGCTACAGTAGAGCAACACACAACTAAAACTCTGTTAGAAAACACTCAGACTAAAATAACAAATTAAAATGTGATGAGTGGAGATGCAGTTGCCAAAATACTAAGGAACAAAATAAAAAGCTTAGACCAGTTTATATTACTTTAAAACAGACCCAGCAGAGTGGGCTCCCATCATGGAGGCAGGAGTTCATGGAAATCTTATGCATTTGAGGACAGAAAAATTGGCTTTCCTGTAGTGTCTAGATCTCATGCTAGACCAATGACTGAAAACTGTTTCCTTAGCCTTGCAGACCTGCTTTCTGCCCACATGCAGAAACAGCTAGTCCACAAGCAGAGAGGTTTGTTAATGCACCTGAGTTACTTACATAGCATGTATGCATTGGTTAAACTTAGTAAATAATAACAGGGCTTTTGTTATCATTGTGAAATGCCTGACACAGGATAGAATGATAAAGGTGAGGTGTCACCTTACATCAATGATTTCAATGAAGAAAATTCATTAAAATGGGTGAGCATAAGAACAAAAATTGTAAGCTTTGTACTAAATTTAATTACAGCTTTAAAATATTTCTGTAGACATTTAGCAATGGATATGGTGAACAGAGCATGATGAAGCGTTGTATTGCGAAGACCTAGAATACTGATTACACTTGAATTTGCTTCAGGGTGCATATAGGGGTCAATGAACCCTGATCCTGTGCAAGTATGTGTGTGTGTGTGTGAGTGGTCTGCATATGTACATATGTACACTCACATATCTTTAAAATTAGACCTTGTTTTTTGATAATGTGAATGATACATTGTAGTAATGGAAATGTGATATTAAAATCTCTATACATCCCTGATGAAATTCAAACAGGGCTCATGTATTTGGGCACTCCTCTCCCCCCAGTCAACTCTAATTCACCTGTGATGATCTAATCCCCCTAATTAAATCTGAACCCATGAGCTAATTGTTTTGTTCTTTTTATTAAAATTTTTTAAGGTGGATTTTAGGGTTTTTGATTTGTTTTCTTTTCTTCTTTTTTCTTTTTGGTTTTTGGTGTTATTTCTTAGCTTTCTTTTCCTTCATCATAATTGTTCACTAATGTTCACTAATGTTATATTTCTGTGAATTCTATTTGCTTATTAAGGGATTTTTTCTGTATTATTGAATTTTCAATAAATATGAAGTAATTATTACTTAATTTCTGAGCCCAATTTTATTATTTTTAATAGTAAGAGGCAGAGTGGAGATAGATTGACATTTATATTCTATTAGCTATAGAATTATACTAATTACTTTGTGTCATTTTATAATCCCAGATTACATGGTCATTTGTGCAAGCTTTGGGGTTCTAACTACATTTACAAAATAAATTTAAGGTTTATTTAAAGATCACATGGTAGATATACTCTTTATTGTTATACATTTCCTTTAATAAATATTCCACAGGTGTTCAGATACTTATAAAATTGTCCCTAAATCTATTCATTTTTAGTTATGATGAGATTACCAGAAGATGAAATATAATTCAAATTACAAGGCCTAAAATAAGTAAACAAAACAGAAAATCTCCCCTCAGAGTCAATGTTATATGTTTAACCTATATAATAGCCAAGTTATTAAATAAGCATAAAGAAGGCATTTGTGATGGGAAGGTGTAAGAAATCCTCATTTGTTTTGATGGAGAGCCTGTGGGTTACTCAACTTGCTTAACTGCATAAGTGGTTACAGGAACACTATTATATTCACATTGTGTTGATTACTCACAGAATGTGTTTCGAGCAGAGCTGCTGAAGTTGAGATTACTCATCAGTGTTCAATAATAGTGAGTACTTGAGTTTTGTGTGCAGAGATAGATATGGATCTATTTGCCATCTTCCATATGTTGACATCCATTTATGCCAGCTCTATTTGTTGAAGATGCTTTCTTTCATCCACTGTACAGTTTTGGCTTCTTTGTCAAAAATCAGATGTTCATAGGTGTGTGGATTAATGTCGAGTCTTCAATAAGGTGTCATTGGTCCACATGTCTGTTTTTATGCCAATACCCAGCTGTTTTTATTGCTATTGCTCTACAGTAGAGCTTGAGGTCAGGGATGGTGATGCCTACAGAAGTTGCTTTATTGTACAGGATTGTTTTAGCTCTCCTAGGTTTTTGTTTTCCCATATGTAGTTGAGAAAACTGGTGCTAAGGAAGTTCTCAGGAATTCACATGGATGATCCAAGCTTAGACTACTGGCTTAGTGGAGAGGGTGCCTGAGCTGGCCTACTCTGGTAATCAGATTGGTAAGTACCCTAATTGTCATCAGATAGCCTTCATCTAGTAACTGATGGAAGCAGATGCAGAGATCCATAACAAACCACCAAGCTGAGCTCCAGGAGTCCAGTCAAAGAGTGGGAAGAGGGATTCTATGATATAGGGTCACCAAGATCATGATGGGGAAACCTACAGAGACAACCAAACCAAGCTAGTGGGAACTCATGAACTTTAGACCTATAGCCATGGAGCCTGCATGGGACTGGACTAGGCCCTCTGCATAAGGGAGACAGTAGTGTAGCTTGGTCTGTTTAAGGGCCTCTTGGTAGTGGGATCAGGATCTATCCCTGGCACATGAGCTGGCTGTTTGGAGGCCATTACCTATGGTAGGACACCTTGCTCAGCCTTGATGCAGGAGGGAGAGGCTTGATTCTGCCTCAACTGGATGTACCAGGCTTTGCTGTCTCCCCGTGGGAGGCCTTATCATTTTGGAGGAGGGGGTGGGGTTTAGGTTGGGGGAAAGCCTGGGGGGAGCAAAAGGAGGGATGAGAGAGGGAATCTGTGGTTGGTATGTAAAATGAATAAAAAATTTCTTTTTTTGGGGGGGGGTTTTCGAGACAGGGTTTCTTTGTGTAGCTTTGCACCTTTCCTGGATCTCGCTCTTTAGACCAGGCTGGCCTCGAACTCATAAAGATCCGCCTGTCTCTGCCTCCCAAGTGCTTGGGTTAAAGGCGTGCGCCACCACTGCCCGGCAAAAATTTCTTAATAAAGAAAAATATAGTGAGTCCTTGAAGGGGTGTATAGAAGGGTTTGTGGGAAAAAGGATAAGAGATAAATGTCAGGCCAGCACTTTGGAGAGAAATAGATCAAGACCAAGCATGAGGAAAAGAGTCACTGATGCTTCTTGCCATGACACTTAATGCTTTATCATGACATGTTACCAGAATGTTCCAGTTACTTCAAAACCTTTGTGAGTGAGACATTTAGAGGCAGTTTTCTAGAGTTGGTAGAAATATGAGTTTGTGTCATTGGACATCTGTTTATGAAAATCAGATGCTCTGCATTTTTTTTTCATGAGTAGGAAATGGAAACTTTCATTAGTCTCTAATGACCTTTACAAAATTTTTTGAAAAAAAAAATGAATCTTGACCTTGGCAGCTGTCAAAGCAATTAGAACACGGATGTTTTGTGGTTGTTTTACTATTATATTGTCAACGTAAGGCAGAATAGTGTGATGGATGTTCGTTCATGCAGCATAAGGAAAAGGCCACATTTGCATGGAAATTCAATTTATAATTGTTTTTATTTTTTTATTGATGCTTAGTGAATTGGATCTAAAATGAGCCATTTTTAAAAAGGGGAATCAAAACTGACAGATAATGGAGCTGGATAAATACCTCTAGTAATTACACCAAGAATTATACCCTCTTCTCTATATTGATACAGTCGAGCAAAAACAAAACATGAACCAGCTTCAGTAACTCTAGGATATTTACCAAATAAAGTAAAAAAAAAGATTTATGTGTTCCAACTGGTTTTGCTCAAAACCAGAGTTAGTGTAAAACTCAATTAGAAAGATCCAGTTTGAGAAATACAAGACTTAATAATCAGGTGAAGTAACAAAGACAATATGCTTTGGCCTTTGCAAGGCTTGTGATACCATAATTAAGTTATACCTACTTGTAAAGAATGGTAGGAGCCAAAATAATAGATGTGAAGTTTTCAGCTGTAAGAGTTGGAATGGCCTCAGGAATGAGAGAGCAAAGGCAAAAAACTAGAGTTGATGTGGAATATAATATCATATTTGAAATGATAGGTGCTTAAATTACATAGAAACAAGAGAATTCATGAAGCTACAAAGGAGGCCTTGGAGGCCAGACTTAAAGATGCTTTCTAGAACTCTGCTTAGAAAAGCAAAGAATCTTTATAGAGTTAGGTGAGATATTGATAGCAGAAGGTTAGTATGCAGAGCTTAGAATCAAGTTTGAAGTTTCCATATATTAATATATTTGCTTATGACTTTACATATGAACTCACAGTATTTGTGACAGCATGCAAGGCCCGTGGAAGTCCAAGAAAATCTAAATCTTAGCATGGAGAAAAGTGGGCACCAAGTCCCATCTCTAATGGAGGAGCTATTGGCAATTGTTAACTGCTTAGAGAGACTCAGTTTTCATTAGGAGTGTAGCCCCTGGTAAATTGACCAAGCTCCAGTATAAGGCTATATAGCCAAGAATATTTAGGCAGCATAAATTTGTTTTGATTGTTGGGTAGGAGCACAAAGTTGGGTGGGAGGATCTGGAAAAAGTTGAAGGAGAGCAGCTTAATATGATCAAAACACACTGTACACAATACTCAAAACATGAACAATATTACTTTTTAAAAACCTGAAAAGATTATACTTGCTATTTAAGAAATGAATTAAAACAATTGTTTAAATTAATGCTCCTAAAAATTGTCAAGGTAGAGAGTGATATTATTCCTAATAGTAACAAGACATTAAATAAAACAAAGGACACACACACACACACACGTACATTCACTTTGGGAGTATTATGTAGCTGTCCCAAGTTTTAATTCTCTGTGTGTAAAAATGGGCTAATGTAAGTTTTTACAGGGGTTGGAAAAATGGCTCAGTGTGTGAAACACTAGCTGTGCAAGCAAACGAACCTGAGTTCAGACTCCAGCATCCATATGACATTCATCTCTAATCTAAGCTCTGAGGATTCAGAGAAAAGAGGATGCTGTGGTTCGCTGGCCAACCAGTCCAGATAAATCAATGAGCTCTAGGTTTAGTAAGAGACACTGTCTCAAAAAATCAAGGTAGACAACAAGGAAGGAAGACACCTGACAGACTTTGATTGCTGGCCTGCACACTGACTTGATACACATACACGTACACTTGCACACACACAAAGTCACACATGCACCATGCACCAAACACATGCAACACACACACACACACACACACACACACACACACACACGCACGCACGCACCACATAACACTGGGAGGGGGATCTTTCTTATTGGGTTTTAGAACTAAAATATTAATAATATCTTCACAATAATCTTTGAGAAGATCTTAGCCTCGGTTCTGGCTTCTGGATATGTACTATTAGTTTATATTACTATTATTAACTTTCAGAGCACTAAGGGAGTATGGAGGCTGCCCTGTGGACAGACCTGTGACTGCAGAGTCCATGTAAATTTGTCCAGCCAGCATAGACTACAGCAATGAAGGGAACTTGCAGAGAACAGATATGCAATGGACTTGACAGCACCAGATGATCTAATCAACTTGTTGGCAGATTATGGTCAATAACTGACATACTCAACATTTCAATTTAGGAAGATTTTTGTGTTTTGCAATTGAAAGATATGGTCCAAATTTTATAGAACAGGAAAAAGTTAACAATGTAGAAGAAAGCAAATTCCAGTGGATCAGGAAAGATGCCTGAGGGGTGAGTTACGTCAAGTAGCAACATGATGAGAAAACTTGCAAATGCATGAGAAAGAAGAAAGAGCATGCTGTTTGAATAAAATGCCTGCTCTCTACTTTGAAGATGTAATGACAACATGTTTTATTGAAAAAATACAGAGAACTGTCACAATTTTCTATATTATTTCAAATTATTTAAAACAAGCCCTAATAATTTATTAAGAATAAAGAAAGAATGTGTTCTCCTGCCCTTCAACTATAAGGTTATTTTAACTGTCTCTTCAATTATATTGAATTTCTTGAACTCAGTGTAAACCTTTTTTTCCTCCCCAATTTAATTTTCTTTTGATTTTTTTTTTCCAATTTGTGTTGCCCATATTACTTTATAGAGCATGGCTAAACTCCCAGTGGGATGCCCCTTAAAGATAACTGAGTCCCCCAGGCCTCATCCCAAAGCCATCAACCGTGAGGAGCTACACTTTAGCATTTTTATCATAATTTTTCAGGACTACCTTCAATAGCTTCCTGTTTGGACTGTTTTTTTTTTTCCACAGGTAGGAAGGTTGTCACAAAAACTTTAAATGTTTATCATTCTCAATTGTACATCTGTAGTCATCAATATCACTGCAGAAGAAGCTTCCTTGCCCATAACAGTCAGCGGCAGCACAGATTATGGACTTCCACGTAGTTTTCAGTGGCACCACAGACCACAGACATCCACACGACATTGTGCAGCAGCGTGGAACATGGCCCTCAACATGGCTTCTAGCTGCAGCATGGATCATGGACATTTGCATGGGCCGTGGCACAGTACGGATCATGGACATCTACATGGCCTCAGGCAGCAACACAGACCAGAGGCCGTGTGGATGTCCTTAGCTGTTAGGGAAGACAGAAATTAGGGCTAGTTATATTATTTCATGGGCCCCACCCAATTCTAAGAGAGCAACTGAAACCCAGCTCAAAATTAGAATTTACATGTTTATAGACCTCTCATACAGGAAGTAGCATTTTCAAAGGAAAGATAGACTGACTAGAAAGATATTTGTTGTGAAAGAGAAAGTATTAATGAGTGAAGATGAGTGTCCTGTTTTAGAGATGGGCTATATATATATATATATATATATATGTGACCTTCACAAGGCAGACATGTTGTCAGCAACATTCATACCCCAAGGGAATGGAAGATATATGAAGTAGGGTTCTTTGTTACACGGATAAAATAAATAAGCAGTATCAAGGTATCAAAAGGTTTTATGTGGCTGCCTTACCAAAGGATGTATTATAAGAAATGGGTGTTTTAAAAGTGATAAAAGAAACAGATATTTAAGAAAACATTTGTTGTGAACTTCTCATCTTAGTCTTCTATGGTCTGTTTTATTGCAATGACACCAGTTTTCATGTCTCCTTCTTTATTTTTGATCTACTTATTTGGTACATACTGCTTTCCTTAGTCTAGCTGAAGGTTTCTTAATTTTGTTGATTTTTTAAAACAAAACAACAAAAACTCAGTTTCAGGGACTGGGGAAATGGCTCAGCAGACAAAAGTACTTGAACAAGCCTGAGGTCCTAAGTTCAAAATTTCAAAACCCAACTAAAAACCTAGGCATGGTCCTTAGTATGCCTGTAACCCAGTGTTCTAGGGAGTAGAGACAGGGGGATTGCTAGAGCTTCCTGGCAGCCAGCTCAGCTGCAGGTTCAGTGAGAGACTCTGTCTGAAGTAAGTAAGATGGAGAGTGATAGAGCAGGGCATCCAGCATTCTCCTCTGGCCTCCACCACGGGTGCACATGAGTGCATGTATCCACACATACACGGGAGTACACATTCGTACGTACACAAACATTCACAAACACAGTGTTTCTTTGATATTTTCTTCTGTTTTTTTTTTTTATGTTCAGTTTCCTTTATCTCTGCTCTAGGTATTTACTTTTTTCTGATGCCTTTGATCTTGGTTTGCTCTTTTGTTAGTTTCTTAGTGCATAACATCAGATTGAGGTCATTTTAATTTTTCCATAGGCATGCATTGCTGCAATCATATTTTACTGCATCCACTCATCTTAGGATGGTGTGTTTCCATTTGTCTAAAGAAATGTTCTATGTTCAATTTTGATTGCTTCTTTGAACCATCCTTTGTTCACAGATGTGTGGTTTCATTTCTACTTGTTTGTGAGTTTTCCAGAGATTCCCCCTATCTTTGATTTCTAGTTTATCTGTTATGGTTAGATAAGGTACTCTGATTTCCATGTTAAGCTTGTGGATATATTTTTTGAACAAACAGGTGCTCTAGCCTTTCGAATATCTGTGTGTGTTTGAGAAGAATGTGTATTTCCTTTCTGTTGGGTGGAATATGCAGTAGTAGTGGGTGAGATCCATTAGATTTATGGTGCTGTTTAAGTCTTCTGTTTCCTTATGGATTTTTCTGTCAGGGTGTCCCATCCATTACTGAAAGTGGAGCACTTAAGTCTTCTACTATTAGTGTATTGCTGTTTATTTCCCCTTTCAGTCCTAACAATATTTACTTTATAAATTTAGATGTTCTGATGCTGTGTGTGTGTTTATACTTGTTGTATCTTCTTTATGAATTCGTACTATTATATAATGTCCATCCTTGCCTTATGACAAATTTTGACTGAGATTCAATTTTCTCTTATATTTGTATTTTCATTCCTCTTCTGTATAAGAGTAGATACAGTCCTGGAAACATATCACTTACTCTAACTGAATTATGAATAAAAAGTTGAATAACAAATGAGATTATTTTAGTAAATCTCCCTACGAAGAACACACAGGACCAGATGGCTTACTTGTGAATGCTACGAAACATGAACAAGAAAAATCAAAACAAACAACGTCAAGTAATGACACTATTTTCCCAAAATCTCTTAAATTTGAAGAAAACACTTCTACACTAAATTGTATAGTGAGTAAAATTTCATAAAATCTGTATTATCATGCCATACAAGCCAAACAAACAAAAAACACAGGAAGTCAAATAAAAAGCCAATACTTCCATCGAATATAGATGTACAACCCTTCAACGAAATTCTAACAAAACTACTACAGATATACATCAAATGAATTAAAGCTTATGACCATAGGAATTTATTCCCGAGATGCAAAGATGTGTCTACCTATATAATGAAGTTAGTACAACACATTGTATTGATAGAATGAATAGTAACAACCGAATTATCATCTTAATAAATACAGAAAATATTGACAAAATTAACACTCCTACCCAGCACAAACTGTGTATAGAAGGAATTCACATTAAAAAATAAAGATAATTTATCAACATGCCTAGCAGGCATCATACTCCACGGTGATCAGGATGAAGTCAAGAATGTCCGCCTTATAATTCTGCTCCACATAGTATTGGAGGTCATCCACAGCAATTAGGTAATGAAACACTGGTTCAATAAAACAAAAATACGCAAAATTATTTTAATTCTTGCAGATGGCATGCAGACAACCACAAAGTTTTCTTCAGAAAATTAGAACCGGTAAAAAAAAGTTCAGTAAAGCGGCAGGATACAAAACAACACCGAAAATAAACTATGTTGTTATAAACTTAGTATAAAATAAGCTATGTTGTTATAAACTTAGTATCTGATACAGAAACCAAGACAAAAATTAACTTACAAGATAATTAAACACGATAAAAAATATTTGAGAATGAACGCAACCAAATAGGTGATACACGTGCCTGTGTGTGCATGCGTGTGTGTGCGTGTGTGTGTGCGCGCGCGCGCGTGTGCATGCCACCTTTGCCAGCTACTGAGCAGAGTGTCAACTTGCACCAGACACTGCACTAGCTGACTCTTTCCTCTCCTACTTCTTAGCCTACAAGCTCTGAGAAACTGATTGTTTTCATTTACACATTGCGTAATCCGCAGCATCTCTCGAGCAGCCTGGAGAGACAGTAATTTCCCTTTAACAGTATGCTGGACCGTTGCTTTCATAGTCTTCATTTACCCCGACTATATAAGGCTGAGAGACATGACAACCCTTTGAAACTTTCATCTATTTAGAAAGAAGTGATGAGTGCATTCCCAGTCCCGTGATGCTATGCCCACAAAGAGAACCAACCAAATAAGAAAGAATCTCAATCTGGAAACAAGGATTCTATGTGTAGAGCATACCACAATGCTTTCCTCAAACTAGGTTAAGCTCGGTAGTTAATTAGTTTGGCTTGCGTATATCAAAGCAACAGCAGGTAAAACCAGGATTGATAACTTTCCGAGAAAGGGATTAATCTCAGCTGCCAAAGAGAAAAATATGCTGAGCAAGAAACAAGAATGAGTATGTCTAGAAATGGAAAAGGCCCTGGCGTGGAGGCAGTTACAACCTTAAGACACATGAGGGGTCAGTCGGTGGTGGCTCATGTCTTTAATCCCAGCACTTGGGAGGAGGAGGCAAGAGGATCTCTCTCAGTTCAAGGCCAGCCTGGTTTACAGAGCAAGTTCCAGGATATCAAGAGCTGTTACACAAAGGTAACCTGTTTTGAAAAACAGAAAAGACAAAATAACAACAAAAACAAAACCCCAAACAAACAAATGAACAAAAAGACACATGATGAGCATGCCAAGAGTTTCTCCTGTCTGCCATTGCAACCTTTGAACATATGCTCCATGTCTTTGAGATATGCATGCTTTGAAATATGTGTCATCTTCCTTCCTAAGCTATGATCTTAATGTGCGCATACTCAGTAACATACTCATTACCCAAAGCACTTTCCTAAATGAATTTAAGATTCCCCCAAATAAAATGAATACACTTTTTTTTTTAGAGGTATTTTGACAAAGACCGCTTTACTTTCATTGTCTATTGAAGGTTATAATTTTTTCTCCATTCATTAGCTTTGTAATCAAGACATGAACTCATGGGCCTGGATACTCTCCTACTGTCATGTCTAGTAATAAAGCATTGAAATGTTGAACTGTTGAATTTAGGTAAGATCATGGACCACTGAAATTCCCTTTAGATTTCTATAACATGGAATTTTGAACTCTCATCAGCTGAAATTTTTGCTGTAGGCAATGGGAATATAAATTGGACAGAGCAGGATGCAGTCATAATTACCCGATTAAGTTTTATGAGTGGAAAAACAAAGACAGGATCATCCCTATGTACTTTCCTCCAACTTTTTATTCCTTCTCCTTCTGTTTCTATTCTAAACAGGCAGTAGTACTGATAGCTTGCTCTGATTCACTATAAATTTTTGAAGTAAATCGAAATATGTTTGTGGCTGAAGTTGAAGAGGAATGAACACTGTGAAATGGGGGCAGTAAACAGTCACTGATTACCAATCACTAAGCATTGTTTGCTGTAGGCAAGACTGAGACCTTAAATCAAAGGACAGACTGGAGTAAGGCGTCAGTCATCTTGCTTCATGCTGCTCCTCATAGGCTATTGAGGATCCTTGACAAATGTTTCCTGCTCTTTGGGAAGACAGCACCGAATTACTACATTGAACAAACCACCCTACTGATATAGGGTAAGCTGGCCCTTGTGCACAGAGGCTAATGGAGAGCGAGATAAAGCAGTGACCTGGCAAGGAACCCAGAGGCCAGGGTGGGTCTCGAAGCTCTGAGCTTAATAACATCTAATAGCAAGTCAGTCTGTCATTTTGGAACCTTCAATAAATTCTTGCTGAATGTTATAGCCAGTTCTCTGTAGCACCATTAAACACTGAGAGGGGAAACTTGTCTCACATTTGGGCTGGAGGCTAAATTGAGTGTGATAGCTGTGATTGCCAGCACAAGGAAACAGTTTTCAAATGAGTGATGGTGTCACTGATTGGAAGGAGGCCCGCTACTGCGGGGCAAGGGCACGGAGAAAAAGGATGTGCATAAGGGAGCACGTGAGAAGATACCCTGAAAACTGAGACACACACAGAGAGGGATGTTCTATTAGAGAGGCATGAACGAAAGGGTACGTGAGCACACTAATGAGCGGAAACAGCTTGGTCTGTAGTTACAAGTGCAGGACTCCTGTGTGTTTTCTTCTTTAATCCTCACCAAGATCCTGGGAGTGAGAGCTATTAGACCCACCCCAAGAACAAGGGGTTTGTGATTCGTAAAAGGCAATTTGGCAAATACTGTGTAGCTATGAAGTCTTAAAATTAAGACGTAAATTACAGTTTGCTTGACCTCACATTACTAGAGAATTCACCAATTCGGATAATCTAACACCTATTCTTCTCATTGCTATGCATGCTGGTGACTGGATGCTGGAGATTCTTTTAGACACTTTGTTAATTAAAAAGAATACAGGAATACACTGGCTTTCAAGTTCTCTGTACATTGAGCCTCTCAGGAGGTTATGTAAAAAAAAAATAAATACACCTGATGCCTAGGTCTTACCCTAAGAGATTTGACTTAATTGGTTTGGTATGTAATCTGAACACTGGAATTTTAAGAAGTCTCTTAGGTGATTCTAAATTATAGTAAGCAAACCCCCCAAACATTAATATATTAGTGGAGAGATGAGTAATAGTACTTCTATTTTGGAAGCACTCTTTTGTTGAGCACTGTGGCCTACCTTCCTGAAGGTATGTTCTTTTCTGACTTACTATTGAGCTAAAATAGCTTTAAAAATTCAGGATAAAAGTATTTAGTCCTATGTAACCATTGCAAATATTTTCTCACTTTCAGTGCCTTGCTGATGTTTACCTTTAAATGCTACCTATGAATGAAAAGGCTTTGAAATTTTGATGAAATTCAACTTAGCAGTTTTTCCTCCCTAGTTAGCATTTTCTTGTCATATCTAAGATGTATTTACCACCCTCTAGGTTTCTGCCTCCCCACTATCCAGATACATTTGTTTTTGGGTTAGGAGGAAACTATTACAATTACTCTTCTTTGACAGATGGGGAACCGTAGGCAGAGCCTGATGAACTTGTCTTCCATCAGCAAGAAAGTGAACTCATGGAATTCAGCATCGCAGAGTTAGCCCTCCACTGCTTATGTCAGAGAAGAGGAAATGTATCTAATGTGTTAATCTAATTTTCAATTGCGTTTCCAATTAACTTCTACAAATATTGCTCAAACCTTCATGTCCCAGGGAGAATAATTCTGGTTATGCATGCCCAAGAAATGCTTGTTGACCAGATTTAATCTTTATAGAAATCAAAAGACTTTTTGCATTCTCCTTCCTAATTGTTTCATGCAATGACTTTGGAAGAATGCTAGATTGCTCCAAGCCCTAGATTTTATTTTATCTTTACTGAACAACATTTCTCCTTAAAATATCCTATTTTGGTCTGGGTTTGATAGGCATGAATGGTCTGTAGTGGTTGTGCTTATTTCTAGTTGTGCCTAGAACTAAAGAAACATTTTAGGAGCCTTGCACAGTGGCTGACTTTCTGTATAAGCTTTCTTATCCTCTCCTTTGCATTGTGGAGTTACCAGATAAAACATTGAATCTTCAGCCACATTAGAAAGTAAGCGAAGCAGAAGAACCAAAGTAACTGTTTTCCATGCGGTATGTGGGTTGAGTTATACTTATTTATTATTTAGAATTTAAATTTAATGAGGGAATTTGTATGCAAAATCAGGCAACTTTCATTAGAGGTCTAAGTATTTGCCTATATAAGAAGATACCATTCACATTAATTTCAAACCTCATATCTTCATTCTGACTTTTTGGTGATATGCAGATTTCTCTTTCACTGGGGAGTGATTATCAGAGATGTACAGTGCATCACACACAGGCAAATACATCTTCTACCTAAGATAATGAAAAGTGCATTTGTAACAATATTTAAAGGTGTTCCAAGGATATTTTGCACCAGGTCTAGTAGGAACAGTAAAGTGCCCTATTACAGTACATTAGTATTATAACTACTAGGAACAAAAACTGGAATGGAAGATGAAAATAACAAAATCTTCCACATTAAAGCACATTTAAGTTTAAAATCATGGATGGAACCTAATTAAATGCCAGAAGGTATACTAACATAATGTTGAGTTTGCAAATTTAACTACACACCAGTAAGGCAATTTAGACACTAAAAATTCTCCAGCAACATTAACTCAACCACATCGTGCATTGTGCATAATAAAGTTAACATTTAGTAACCAGGGTTGGTGTTCGTAGAGCAAAATATGTGCATCATTAACATTTTCCACATTTTTTAAAACTCATTTCAAAGGTTGAATATTCTCTTTACAGAAACAATTAGTCTTAGAGTTTAAATGTCTGTTAAAATATGTTTATCTTACAGTGTTTCTTTAAAGTCAACTTGGGTTGGATTTTGTTTCAGCAATACTAAAAATATTATAAAGGAAATTAAAGTATCAAGTTTTAACTATGATATAAAGCACAATTATCATATAAAATTATTTTAAAAATCTGCTCTATTTATATTATTCTCAAAATATGCCAATAGGTATTAGTATTTACTATTATATTTTCTAATAGTCAATTATTATTTGTGTGTGTATGTGTGTGCACACATGTTTGTGTGTGTGAGTATGGGTGTGAACATATTTTAGCGTGTGTAGGTTTGAGGACAATCTCGGGTGTCCTCTGGTGTCCCACAGCATAACGATGTAGGCTATGCCATTTACTTAATGTATGATCATTTGCAGGCTACATTGCCTTTTTTGAGCGCAGCTTGTTCAGGTATGAGGTGGAATTGACAGAGGCACTTGACTCATAGAGGTGTCTCAAGAATTAAATAAACTAATACCTAAAATTTCTTAGAGTAACCCACTGCACTTGATAAAACTTAGTCAAAGCCCTCAGTGTTCACAAATAACTGTACTCCACGTGGAGAAAAATAAAGGCATTTCAAATTATCCTTCATCTACTTCTACAAGCAGAATATCTGAGTGTATGAAACACTTTGACAAATCTAGAATGCCACATTGTTTCAAAGCATTACATTTATGGGTTAAAATAACACGATGCATTTCTGCTATTGCCAATAAAGCTATGAAAAAGAGTCGATTAACTTATTGGTAACCATGAAATAAAATCAACGTGAAAATTGTATAGTATTATATAACTGCAATGAGAAATGAATAGAAAAAGACTGGCAATGGTAACACGCACTGTTAAGGGTCTTGAGCACATGGAATTATCAGTCATTGCTAGAATGAATATAAATCTCATCAACCATTTTGGACAAGATTTTGGCAACTATCACCTGCTAAATTGATGTGTATATCCTATAATTTAGCAATTCTCAAAATTCCTGTGCGTGGGCACCAAAGGAAATTACATGGTGATCCTACTGGCTTTATTCATAGAACAAGAACTTGGAACCCATCCAAATTGCTATCAGCAGAGGGGAGAAATTGTGGAGTGTTTACAAAGTAGATTTGTAGGAGGGTAATGAGAATTGAGGTGTGACATTTGCCCCTCAGAAACATGGATGTAATGAAAGAATATGAACATCATGGTTTCAATCACATAAGTCTTAAAACTCATCTTGGTTTTACAAGTTTAAGTAACTACTTTTTTTTTTTTTTGAAGGATGAAGTTGGGCTTCACGAGAGCTACCCATTTTCCTGGGTGCTAGTTAACACAGCATGCTAGATAGTTTTTGACAACTGTACCCGAACTAGAGTCACCTGAGAAGAGAGAACCTTGATGGAATTTCTTTCAACAGGTTGGTCTAGGTGGGGGGGATTGTCTTGATTGCTGATTGGTATGGGAGAGCCCACTGTGCTGTGAATGGTACCATCCCTGGACATATGGGACTTGGTTGTATAAGACAAGTAGCTGAGCAAGCGGTAAACATTGTTTCTTAGAGGACGTGGCTTCACTTCCTGCCTCCAGGTTACTGTATCAAGATCCTGCTTATCTTCCTTCTGTAAAGTGTAAGCTTAAATAAACCCTTTCCTCTCCCATATCACTCTGGGTCAGTGTTTTATGACAGTGACAGAGAAGCAAAGTAGGACACATGATTCCGTGAAATGAGTTCTTATGATTTGGCCTCTGATATTTCAACCGAAATTCTTAAAAGGGAGAACAACCCCAAACTGAATTATGATCCCCATTCCCCATACACCTAGAGGATTATATTATTTATGTCTATTGTTGTTTCTAGCACCCTGTAGGGATTTTTAAAAAAATCAGTGTCTGTTTAAGAAAAAAAATATACTCTAATTCTTACTATATCAATTCTTTAAAAACAATTCATTATAAATTTAAGTCTATATAATACTCTGATTAGAAATGTGCACAGGATGAAGCACACCAGAGACTAAATGGTGTATTACATTAGTGTAATCCAGGAGCCTTTTAGAACAGAGCTTCGAGAATTAGAATTGAGAAGTGATAAGTATAGGAATGTGTTTGTCGGAGGCAATGGCAATTGGAAACAAGTTAGGCAGGGAAGAGATGCTTAGCTCAAGTTTTCTTTGGGAAACAAGGCTGAAGAAAATTACTCACAAAAGGTTATAAGAAGTCAAGGGAGGTGAAAATGAAGTTTATTCCAGTCTTCCAAGCTAAGTGTATTGTTTTAAATTACAGTGTGAGTAGGAAAATATCGTTAACATAATCATTCAAGTTGAGTTAAGGATGAACCAAAGTTATTTCAGTTTGTGGTTCAGGATAAAATGATATGACACTTTGTGCAGCCTTGGTGCAGGGAGGAGGGGCTTGGACTTACCTCAACTGAATGTACCAGGCTCTGCTGACTCCTTATGGGAGACCTTGCCTTGGAGAATGTGGGAATGGGGGGTAGGTTAGGGAGGAAGGCTGGTGGGCAGGAGGAGGGAAGAGAGGGGAGTCTGTGGTTGGTATGTAAAATGGATAGAAAATCTCTAAATAAAAAAAACAAAACTCTGATTACTAGTAAAAGGATATCCAAGGTACTTATAACTGTGTTGTTGAGTTTGTTGCACTATGGGTTAGTTATAGTTAAATGAAAATTTTAATGTATTTATTTCTTGGTGATTAAATAAGCAGTGTTCTTTTAACAAAAAAGTGATATGAATAACATAAATGTGAGAGTTGGGCAAATTTTAATCCCTAATTTTAGGGTAGGAGATGATCTGCTTAGGAAAACATGGAGTTAATTTGGTAAGTGAAGAAGTCATGTTTGTTAAGATCACAGAAGACTTTTATGACCATTTGGAAGTTGCATCTTTTTAAAAAAAAAAATGAAGCCGGACAGCGGTGGTGCATGCCTTTAATCCCAGCACCTGGGTGGCAGAACCAGGTGGATCTCTGTGAGTTCGAGGCCAGCTTGGTCTACAGAGCAAGATCCTGGACAGACACCAAAACTATACAGAGAAACCCTGTCTTGAAAAAGAAAGAGTTAGAATCAGATAGAACTGCCATCTTGGGTCATCGAAAACAGGTCATATTTGAGCAAAACCAACATTGGCTTTGTCTGGACATCTCTAGAGGAGTAAGGCTTCATTTTGGAGGTGAACTTGCTCAAGCCAATCAGACAAAGATAATCTGTATGTGTGGCCTAGGATTAAATGTTCAGAAGAAAATTATTAATCCATGCCCAAGCTAAAATTATCAGTTCAGACCATCTGGAACTTTATTGGTAAAGCCCATTATTGGTAGTTTCATAAAATTTAACTTGGTCTATATAGGTATGCAATGATTCATAGTGATGACTGAAGACTTAGGAACACATGATGGATACTGTTGATGGCAGTCCAATCTCCTAAAACTACTCCAGAGCCAACGGTCATGTAGGAGTGTAAAATACACTCTTACTATATATGCTGACAATGTTGTGTATTTTATCTGACTAAAGATCATGAATCTTGATATGAACATAGCTGAGCAAGTGCCCTTGTGGTATGATTGAGCATTCCTTGGGTATATGCCCAAGAGTGGTATAGCTGGGTCTTGGGGGGGATTGATTCCCAATTCTCTAAGAAAACGCATATTGATTTCCAAAGTGGCTGTACAAGCTTGCATTCCCACCAGCAGTGGTGGAGAGTTCCCCTTGCTCCACATCCTCTCCAGCATAAGCTGTCTTCAGTGTTTTTGATCTTAGCCATTCTGACAGGTGTAAGGTGGTATCCCAGAGTCATTTTGATTTGCATTTCCCTGATGATTAGGGATGTTGAGCAATTCCTTAAATGTCTTTCAGCCATTTGAGCTTCCTCTGTTGAGAATTCTCTGTTTAGTTCTATAGCCCATTTCTTTCTTTCTTTTTTTTTTAAAAAATTGGAATACACATAACTGTATTTTAGTAGTATTAAAAATACATGTACATGCATAACAAAAGGAAATCCAAGTAGAAAAATACATTTAATACAAACAGCACAAAGCACAAAGGTCTGTGGCTTCAGCAGGAAGAATTGTCTCTTCTATTGCTATCAATGGAGACAGAATTCACAGAGAAAACAGGAAAATTATAAGATAGCATCAAATACCACAATCAGCATGATGTAAACTTTTTTTCCCCCCATTTTCCATGTAAATTTAGGGCAATAGTGGAGTAAATGCACACACATTTCCCTTTATGGGAAACGAAGCCAGACTTGGTAGCTCACACCTACAATCTCAGCTGGGAGGCAGATGTAGGAAGACTGCCATGATTTGAAGACCAGGCTACTAGGGCAGTTTGGGCTAGAGTGAGATGTTCTGAAAACACAAACAAAAGAACAAACAACCAAATGTGACTTTCTAGGCATTTGAAGCAAATAAGGAAGTGAGTCTAGGAATGGGAAATTAGAGATGGAGTATATAGTTTCCTGGTGGCTGGACTTCCATCACTCTCTCAGGGAAAAGAACTTAAAATGCAGGACCCCAAGCCTCTCTATAAGAAGATGTCACAACTGCCTCTACCTAGATGTCCTACAGGAAACGAAGCTCAGAAGTGGCTCTTACGCTGCTAGCTTAGGAACTTTGTGACAAATAGAGGACTTCAGTTCTGTGCCATACCTAATTCAAGGTCCTTATTCTGTTTTTTTTTCAAGTGAACCCCTTTGTACCCTTGATAAGCAAAGATAGTCTCTTCAAATAGAATATTGCCACACCCATCACAAACCCTTTATAGCCCATTTCTTAATGGACCTGCCTGGACTGAATCTACCAGGTTGAGCTGAATCCCCAGGGGAGTCTTTGCCCTGGAGGAGATGGGAATGGGGCATGGGCTGGGGGGAAGGTGAGGGGTGGGGGTGGGGGGGTTGAGGCGAGAGAGGGGAGGACAGGGGAATCTGAGGCTGATGTAAAATTAAATTAAATTATAAAATAAAATAAAAATAATAAAAAAAGATCATGAATCTTCAAAGAAGAATGGTGCTTAGTGATTTAAGAATATCCAGCAGCTACAATTCCATTCTCTGTTTGTACTTGTTGTTGGTGACCTTCTGAGTAAAAGAAAATTGTATAGATTTTTAGAAAGTAGACCTTATGACTGAGGTTGATTTATTTCATAAAGGAAAGGGCAATATGTGTTTTTATCTGCCACACAGACAAATATATTCTGATGTTACAAATTTATTTTGTTGTTTTAACTTTGTCATTAAACAAAGCAATTGTGAAATTTAAATAACAGAAATATCATTATATTATGAAATAAAGATTTTATAATAGCATACATTCAGACATAGCACAAAAGACTTATAGACACTTTGCCAACACTAAAGCCATTGTTATTTCACAACAAGAATGTTGGGGGTAAGAAATGTTATTATTTAGCAACAAGCAACTGAGGAACATTGTTTAAAATGTAAGAAAGGAGTCTACAGGTCAAGAAATTTCTTTGTTAGAATGTACAAAAGATGGAAAATGGGAGTTAGTGAGCAATCTCATTAACTGCTGTGATGCCACTGGAAAAAAGGTAGATGTGTGTCCACATCTTGTATGTGTTCCTGAGAGGCTACATTATTCAATTGAAATTTATTTTTACTAGAATATCGTAATAGAAAATAATTGGGCTAAATCTGTAAAGTTCGTTTTGCTGCACGAGTCACATATTTAATAAACATCTACCCTTTTAGAAAAAAAGTATTTACACAGTGAGGTAATTTAATGCATTTTGTAGGACCTCCTTAGTTCAGTTTTTGTTTATTTTATACTCCTGGACTTAGCAGCTCAGGTTTTTTAAAAACTCTTGTTCCATTGAATTTCTGGAATTCTCCATGTAGGAAGCAACTCCCTATTTCCTGTACACATAACATCGTCGTTGTCGTCGTCGTCATCATCATCATCATCATAGTCATCATCATCGTATAGTATATTTATTCAAAAATTGTTATTGAAATATCAAGAATAATTTTTGAATTCTAGAGGAGGACAATGTGTGTTACTTCTCTGAGGCAGCAGTTGTGAGAGCTGGGCTCTCTGGTGAACTCCATTGACCATAAGTGCAACAGAAAGTAGACATGAGTAGTCACTGACTATGTCTATCTCATTGACACATTGAGAAAACATTATGCTTTAAAAAAATTTGTCCTGGGAAGGAGGGGCTCTACGACCTGAAATGTTTCCATGTTTTCTTCTGTTTCAAACTGTAGCAAATCTTTCTATTGTAGCGTTATTTAATATGGAAATTATACTACTATGTGAAAAATAAAACATTGCTATAAATAACTTTAAAAATCCTCAACACTGTGGCTTTTTTTGTGTATGACAGAATGCATGAGGCATTGAGGAAAGAGCTTGTAAGCCACTGACTTATTTTGCTGCGTTTCTCATGTAATAGCATCCTAAACAAAGTGTCGTTTCCAGAGAGCGATGTGCTGTTTCCTGTGGACTCATCATACGTGTTGATCAAAAATGAAACACAGACATGGTGAGTATTTCCTCCTGGCCTGTTTCCCTAAGTATATTGTGAAACCTCTAGAAGAAACACTTTTATAATTTAAAGAGCAAACAGGCAGAAACGGAAGTTTCATCTTATTAAAACTTTAGTTTGCTTTCAGACGTATCTTCCTGCTCTGAAAGAAAATAACTTTTTAAGCTTAGATTGTATTTATTTAAATAATTAAACACATTTGTTCTCATGTGGATTTTTTTGGTTGTTAAGGACAAATACATTACTCTGAAATTAGTGAAAGTTTCTCATCCATTAATAAATAGTGTGAAATCAATTGGCTATATTGATTTGTTGAGAATATAAAATTAGATCCCTACTAAATATTTTTCTAAAATATAGCAAACGTGTTTATGATCTCAATAGAAATTATAAAATGTATTAGAAGCAAACATAGGAGAAAAGAGAGTTTTCTCCTTGTAAGCAGGGCCAGACCTAAACAGCAATCAAAAAGCAGCTATTATAAATCACGGCTCTTCAAATGTGAACTGTAGGCCGACTACATGCACCTTCTCCTAGGAGCACTTTAGGAATATTGACTCTCAGTCTTCAACCCAGGACTTTTATTTGAACTAAATCCCCAGGGATTTGTGTCACAGTAAGTAGTTTTCAACGCTGCCTGTAATTTAGCATCTTCAGAGGACTATGCCAGAGTGGTGCTCTGACAGATTGAATTTGGATTTGCAAGTATGGAGGTTCCGACGACAGTTTTTATATAAAAGCTCAGTAGTGAGCTGTATTTGCAGCATGAATAAGGAATACTGTTCTTGAGAAAAGTGTATGTAATTAACTCTTCAATAATTGAGCAACACTTAAAATGCAAATAAAGAGTCAGAGAAAAGATTTGCAACACAGATATGGTGGATGCTAATTTACCTAAAACACAAAGAGATCTCATTCAGTACCATTAAGAAGGAGCCCAAGCAATATAGCCTTACATATTCTGACATTTCATAAACAAGGAAGTACCAAACAGCACACTTCTAAATAGATACGTTTACGAATGACAAGGAAACCATGACTTTGAAGAACAACAATACACTCTAATTTCCCCGTCAAATTGGCCAACTAAAATTAAAGGGTTGAGGACATGGTGAGGGCATTTGAAAGTGTAAACTTTGATAACAATGAAGGGATAAAACGTTCCCCTTGAAAGGCAAATAAACATGACAGTCAACACTGCAGATATGCAAATAATTTGTCCCAATAGTTTCATCTCTTAGAATATTCACATAATTGTCAAAAAAGGTTTATGAATCCATATTGGAGGAAAATATATGTTAGGCTACATGCACATCAACCAACATTTGTAAGAGATTACAGACATGTTGATTTGACTAATTATGTGCTGAAAAAATATTCAGTAATAAGACCATGTGGTAAGTCTGTATTGTAACTCCAGAAAGATATTTATGGTAGATTATTGAGTTAAAAAAGAAATTTGTAGATTTCTTTCTTTGGTTTGCGTTGGTTCTGCTTTCAGATATGATTTAGATGTACAGAACCTGACATGATGCCCATGGTACTAAAATAATTGCTCTCGACTTGGGAAGGAAGGCAGAATGGCAAAGTGGAACCCTGGAATCTTCTACATGAACATGGGCATTATTCCTTGCCCACTTTAAATACTTTTGTATTTGGACTGTGGTTGTAGCTTAGCAAGTATAATTATCTAGGATCTATCCATGCATCCAACAATCACCCACGCATCTGTCAATCATCTATGCATCCACGTTATTATAAGAAGAGTTATGCACCTATTTAACTTTAGATATTCATTTCAGGTAGATGTTGGTCTCATGTTACTTAATGACATAGAGCCTATGATGCCTAAAGTAATACAAGTGAAATTTGTATGAGAAATTTATTATATAGTAAGAAGTCATCTGCTAGGGCTAAATTTAGAAAGTTCAGATTGCATTACAGCATTCTCTGGAAAGAGAGTTAGAAAAAGCCAGGATACAATAGTCATGATGGTGCTGGTAGCCTCCTTCCCAGGGTGCAATGGATGTACTCATGTTTAATAATAGGACAAAAACAAGGACATCAGTTCTTGGTAAGGATTGAGGATTAGGATAGGGTATGAACCACAGGAACACGAACAAACTTTATGATATAGTGAGAACACTCTATATCTTGATTTTGGTGTTTACATCACTGTATACATTTGCCAAAATTCACTATACTGCTTAAGAGGGAAATGTGGACTTTGATAAACTTAGTTTTAAAACATAAAAATCAATACCAAACAAAACAAAACGTTGACCTAATAATTCAGTGCACAGAAAGTTGAAATAATTTAAGAGGGTACAAAATTAAATTTTATATCATTAAGCATCATTGAGAGACCATTCTGGTTCAATCCCAAGAATCTGCTGACAGTGAAAACAGATAAACATAAAAGACCATGCAGGCACCTTCCTGTCTTCTAGTGTTCACAAATGCCCCGTTCTTGGCTGTACATTCCTAGAAAGAACTGCGAATATGAATTTAAGCATAAATAAGAATATGAAAATATATGTTTGTTGTTTTTAAAATTTGTCCTTCTGTGGAGTGGTGTGAACTGAGGAAGGAGTACCATTAAGTATAAAGGCAGTTATTGGCTTTTGATTTTTGTTACCATTCATACCAGCTAAAATATCCTTTCCTGGTTAATGAATAACTAAAACATACTTTTAACTTAGATTGCTATTGTGTTTAGATATCTGAAATTACACCGCATAGCATACATGGGCCAGGGACTTTAGCTTATAACCATTTTTTATTAAGGTTCATACTTTACATTCTTATGAAAACATTAATAAATTGCACTTTCATTTTCCTAAGTAAACAAAGGACTTGTCTCTTTATAGCCACATTTCATTATGCAGATAAGCCTTGAGTTCCTCCAGTGCCTGCACAGCACCTTGTGTGGTGAAGTTGAACTGCTAGAATGCCATGTTTATCTTTACAAAATTAATTGCTGAAGTCGAAGTGTTTTCTAAAAAGAAAATACTTCCCAAGGGTTTTAGTCAAGCAAAAGCATAATTATTTTGCCCCTTTGTAGGAACTGACACAGAAAAAAAATACAGCCCCATAATAAAGAATGAAAGAGAAAAAGAAAAAGCTAAAAAAAGAAG
>CABHPQ010000629.1:0-43791 GCA_902168405.1 Peromyscus aztecus | reverse complement strand
TGTGGGGGGCCGTTCTCGGGTTCCTCGTGGCTTTACCCAGCATGTCCGCATAGAGGATGATTAGGACCACGGGCCTGAGTGCAGGTGTCTGAGATGGTCTGCACTTGGCTGTGTTGGGGGAGGAGGTCATTTGCTCCACTCCTTGGCGTCTCTATAAAAACCCTGGGGCCAAGACAGTCGGGGCTGTTGGAAACGGTTCCAGGCCCTCTCGAGGCTATCCTTTATTTTCTATCTGTTTATCTCCGCAAGATTCTCCGCAATAAATCCTTCTATCTAATATTTCCTGCTGCTCACACTCAAGAAAACTCTGGGAAGCTGTGGGGTTGGTGGGAAAATGCCCCACAGTGTGTGTGTGTGTGTGTGTGTGTGTGTGTGTGTGTGTGTGTGTGTTCATTTGCAGAGAACCATTTTCAGGAGTTCATTTTCTCCTTCCACTATGTGGGTCCAGGGGAGCAAACTCAGTTCTTTAAGCTTGGTGGCCAGTGCTGAGCCATCCTGGTGGCTCCCTTAAGTGGCTTTCTTTTTCCTACTCAGGTGATTTGTCACAGTGACCAAAAATGACTAACATAATCTAAGACTGTAAAGGTAAAACCTGGGGGGTGGAGATTGGAGAACAAAGAAATTGCACAAACAAGGGCTCTGGTCAGGCAGGTCATCTCCACACTCAGGGAACTGAGGCAGGGGAGCCAGAGTTCAAGTGCTGCATAACAAGTCCCAGAGATACTTGGCCCTGTAGCCATTTTTTTAAAAGTGTGTGTGTGTGTGTGTGTGTGTGTGTGTGTGTGTGTGTGTGTGTATGCTGGTGGCCAAAGACAGCAGAAAGGGGTGTCAAGTCCTTTGAGCTGGAGTTACAGGTGTCTGTAAATTGGCTGGGATCCGAACCGGGTCCTCTGGTGGAGCGGCAAATATGATTAACTGCTGAGTCATCTCTCTAGCTCTGTGTGAAACCATTTTTGTTGTTGAGAAGTCAGTCTAGGGAAGTTAAACCAACCTGAATTGCTACTGCTAGAGGGAGGTGCATTAACATCTCAGGCCTCAGTGCATGCCAGGCATGGTGCTTTACAGCTGTAGTTCCAGCACTCAGGGAGCTGAGGCAGGAGGATTGCTGTGACCTGAGGCCAGAGTTGGCTACACAGTAAATTCTAGGCCTGTGTGGGCTTCTCTCTCTCTCTCTCTCTCTCTCTCTCTCTAACAAACAAAATCAATTTCCTGCATGTGTACGGGCAGCAGTCACCTCATGATGAACTCCAGAGGGCGCCCTGTCACTGTGTGTGTGTGTGTGTGTGTGTGTGTGTGTGTGTTTCTCCTAACAAAAGCAAGATAACCCTACTTACAGTTGTCCGGAATGCTTGGAAGAATGGTACCCTGCTAGTATACATAACCTCTAGGTACACGTCTCAGTTAAAACAAACAAAAACTTGGGAACCAGGAGCGGTAGCACACCCATAATCCAGGAGAGCAAGGTCACGCTTGTCTACGTAGCAAATGCAAGACTAGCCTGGGCTACGTGAAACTCTATCTCAAAAACTAAAAGTAAAAACAAATATGCGTATGACCTCTCTGTGCCAGGCATTGAGGGATACACAGCAGACAAAGCCCATTGTCAGGCTGGCAGGATAGTTCATAGGGTAGTGACCCTTGCTGCCAACCTGAGTTCCTGAGTTCAATACCTGGAACCTACATGGTAGAAAGAGAGAGCTGACTCCTACAAGTTACCCTCCGGCTTCCACGTGTGTGCAATGGCACACACGCATGCATGAGTGTACACACACACAAAAGAGACCGAACCCCTCTGTCCTCACACTAGTGAGAGAGACAGCCCCAGAGGAGAGCATCCACTAGATATAAAAATTTTGAGTGACTGTTGTGTGATTGTGGTCAGGGAAGGCCTCACTGAGAACAGGCCTTTGAAGGAAAGGCCTGAATGAGATCAGTAAGTGTGTAGATGGCTGAGGAACCAAGGTGAGGGATTAGTGCATAATGAGCGGAGAAAGCAGAGCTGAGCTGTAGAAGAATTCGGACACCTCGGAGTCCCCCCAGGAAAG
Organism: Peromyscus aztecus; assembly: GCA_902168405.1. Classification (NCBI taxonomy): domain Eukaryota; kingdom Metazoa; phylum Chordata; class Mammalia; order Rodentia; family Cricetidae; genus Peromyscus; species Peromyscus aztecus. The sequence goes on along the minus strand of CABHPQ010000629.1, from coordinate 41,746 downwards.
CAGCTGGTCCTGCAGCCTCCCAGGTCCACAGATCATCGCAGGACTAACAATTTCACTTTGTTTTAGGAGTCTGTGTATTCTAGGTAAGAACTTTACCACTGAGCTACACTGTTAGACTTCTTTGTTAAGAATTTTATCCTGGGTGCTGGAGAGATGGCTCAGTGGTTAAGAGCACTGGCTGCTCTTCCAGAGGACCTGAGTTCAATTCCCAGCAACCACATGGTGGCTCATATCCATCTACATGAGATCTGGGGCCCTCTTCTGGTATGCAGGCACACATGTGGGCAGAACACTGTATATGTAATAAATAAATACATAAATCTTAAAAAAAAAAAGAATTTTATTCTGGGGGCTGGAGAGCAGGCTCAGGGTTTAAGAGCACTGGCTGTTCTGCCAGAGGATCTGGGTTCAATTCCCAGCATCCATATGGTGGCTCAAAACTGTCTGTAACTCCAGTTCCAGGGAATCCAGTACTTCTGGCCTCTTTGGGCACTGTGAACAGACGTGATACACAGACAGACATACATGCAGGAGACACACCTATACACTTAAAAATAAATAAGTTAAAACTATATTTTATTCTGCAGTCAAACCCTGGAGGCCCACAGTCTCTGAGGCGCCTTTCCCTCCCCTGAGTTTGACTCTGTTGCGGTGTCTAGGCCCCTTCCAGCCCCTGCCTGCCTTCCTGGAATTTACTCTGCGGGGCTTCTAGCAACAGGACTGCCTGGGAAGACGTGAGATTGACACCCAGACCCACAGTTCTCACACCCTCTCCACCACCCACCTTCACAAGTGAGAAGAGCACAATGAGGTATCTGGGGCAAATGTGAGTCATCTCCTTCAGGGAGGGGGGCAGAGACGGAGAGGGAGGGGGGAGAGAGAGAGACAGAGAGAGAGTGGGGGGAGAGAGAAAGAGGGAGGGAGAGAGACTCTGAATCTCCGAGGAGGAGTTGTACAGGGAGAACTCAGGTCGGGGGAGCCTGATGGATTTGAAGGAGGAAAGCGACAATCTGGGGGCGAGGCCTTCAGGGCAGGGGCAGCGCCATGTGAGAGGCTGCAGTGGGACAAACCTGATCTGTGAAGGCGACAGTGAGGAGGCAGAGGAGGCGGGTGTGGCTGGCAGTAAGGGGTGAGGGAGGAGAGGAGGCAGCAAACACTTCTTTCTTGTTTTAGGAAGAAAGGCTGTTGTGAGGTCTTGACGTACTTTTATATAGACTGTACGGTTGACTTGCCTGCATGCATGTCTGGGTACCACCTATGCGCCTGATGTCCAGGTCTCTGGAGGAACAGTCAGTGCTCTTAACCACTGAGCCAGGTCTCCAGGCCCTAGAACTTGCTTTTTCTTTTCTTTCTCTTTCTTTCTTTTCCTTTCTTCCTCTCCCCCCACCCCAGACAGGGTTTCTCTATGTAGCCTTGGCTGTCCTGGATCTCCCTCTGTAGACCAGGCTGGCCTCGAACTCACAGAGATCTGCCTGCCTCTGCCTCCCGAGTGCTGGGATTAAAGGGGTATGCCACTGCCCAGCTCCCAGAAATTTCTTAAAACTTTATCTTCTATCTCTAGCTACAACTCAAGACATCTCTATGGTCTAGAAATAATAACAATGCCAAGTCCAGGAACTATCCCTTTCTGAATCTGTTTATTAAGGAATGTTAAGACAGAGCTGGCAAGATAGCTCCAAGCACTGTCCTAGCATGCAAAGGGGTTCAGGCTCCGAGGTTAAATAAAGGGGCAGAGACGTGGCAGGAAAGGAAGACTTCCTGTCTAGGAGATGAGCAAGATAGCACACCTGTTCTGTAGCTGATTCATTCTTACATCCTCATGACGATCTGTGTTAGCTCATGCGAATCATTCTCCATGTTAAATATTGAATAGTATACTATCACACACACACACACACACACACACACACATCACATTCTCTCTCTCTCTCTCATACACACACATCTTCAGTGTGTGTGTGTGTGTGTGCGCGCGTGTGCGTGTGTGTGTGTGTGTGTGTGTGTGTGTGTGTGTGTGTAAGTATAAAGACTTGAGTCTTGATGTGTAGCCCAAGAAAGCTGAACTCATTCTCATAATCAGCCTTCTGAGTGCTGGGATTAGAGTCAGAAATCATCATTTCCAGGCTAACATGGATATTTTTAATTGATTTAACCAACTTGTTACTGCTGGATAGCCATTTTTTTTTTTTTTTTATCTTTCTTGTGTTGTGCGGTGCTGAAGATCAAAAATAGGGCCTGGTGTGTACAAGACTTTCACATGGCTGCAAAACTTCTGCTCCAGCTTATATCTGCCTTGTCTTTTATCTTTTAAAGGATATAGTTTTATTTATTTTTATTTGTGTGATGTATGTATATGTACACATATGTGCAGGTATGTGCCCCTATACATGTGCATAGCATTGTTCTCTCTCTCTCTCTCTCTCTCTCTCTCTCTCTCTCTCTTTTTGAGACAAGCCTACAGCTTACTGTTTCCTCTAGACAGGCTTGCCAGTGAGCTCCTAGGACCTACCTGTCTCTGGGGTACAGAGTCATTGCACCTGACTTTTAAATGGGTGCTGAGGATCCAAACCCATGTCCTCAGCAAGCACTTTGCTGAGCCACCTCCCTAGCCCATCTTCCTTTTATTAACAGATTTTCTGGAAGTCAGGCATAGTGACGCACGCCTTTAATCCCAGCACTCAGGAGGAAGAGGCAGGCAGATCTCTTGAGTTCGAAGCCAGCCTGGTCTACATAGCAAGTTTCAGGATAGCCAGGGCTACATAGAGAGACCCTATCTGGAACATCCTTATTGCACTGACTTTGAGGTAGCAGAATTCAGGAAGTTGAAGGAGGAGTTCTTCCAGGTATAGCCAGAAGAGGGCTTGAGAGTTGCCTTCTGGGAAATGTTTGGTTAACTGCAAATGTTCTGCATGGAAGAGAGAACAGGTAGCATAAGCCCTATTCAAGTTTCTTCAGGCCTTCCAGATTCAGATGGAACAGACTTGCCCTGGCTCCCGCTAAAGTCGGGAAGTTACAAGCAGGCAAACTTTTATAGAACACAGAAAGCATTTTCCCAAGGCAGAGCTGCAGGAGACTGTAGGTGGAATTTTCCATCTAGATGGCCAATCAGCTCTGTCCCACCAGCTGCTCCCAAATAACCACCCAGAGATTTATTACTAATTATAAATGCTCAGCTGATAGCTTAGGCTTGTCTCCAGCCAGCTCTTACAACTTAAATTAACCCATTTCTATTAATCTATGTGCTGCCCCGAGGCTCTTTTGCCTCATCTACGAACTTCCCATGTTGCTTCTCCTGAGTCTGGCTCAAGACCCCTTCTTCCCAGTATTCTCTCTGCCCCCAAAATCCTGCCTAGCTGTCGGCCAGTCAGCTTTTTATGAACAACGAGAGCAACGCATCTTCACAGTGTACAGCAGGATTATTCCACAGCAGGCGACACAATGGTTCCGTTTGGAGTGTCTCTGGAGGCATGTCCACAAAAGCTGGCCAAGCACATAGTGGGAACACAGAAGAGAGCCGTGCACAGCAAGAGGCTTCACCTAGATGACAAAGTTCCATTAGGGAAAGGCATCATAAAATACGGCAAGGCCAGGTTGACAGAATGCCTACTGACTGGGGAGGTTTGGGCAGGTGGTGATGGGGGAATGCACATTCTGGGCAAACAGGACGGGCCAATAAGGCGGGGGAAGGAAAGCAGGACACAAGGCTAAGGGGAAAGCCTGGGCCAGGCTCTTCAGTCTTCAGTCAGCTTTCCCTCACAGGGCAAACACCCGTGACAATGGACTAAGAAGGAAAAAAGGAAAACAGAGGGGGAGAGGTCTATTACTGCAATGTAAATCATATTGGTAAATTGTCATACGTTGCTTCAGTTTGTTAAAAGCCAATCCTGGGAGCAACGAGGTCCCCCCTTGTCTCCTCCAAAACACATGGTGCTGGGTCAGCCTGTTCCCCACCCTCTGTAGCAGGGAGGGAACACCAAGCAGCAGATACGGGAATCAAGAGCTTGATGTCCTTGCTGGGTGGTGGTGCACACTTTGGGTTTTTTTTTTTTTTTCAATACACAGCCCTTTATTGGACCACGCACCACTCTCAAAACTTCAAAACCCACAACCACAATATGAATCTTAAAGAAAGACCAACTCAAGCCAGATGTGGTAGTACAGGCCTGTAAGCCCAGCTCCTGAAAGGTAGAAGCAGGCAGATCGGGAATTTGAGGTCAGCTACATAATGAGTTCAAGGCCAGCATAGGTGTGCACACTTTTAATCCCAGCACTTGGGAGGCAGAGGCAGGTGAATTTCTGTGAGTTCAAGGCCAGCCTGGTCTACAGAACTAGTTCCAGAACAGCCAAGACTGTTACACAGAGAAACCCTGTCTCAAAAAACAACCACCCACCCAAAACCCAAATAAAAACGTTGTGTCCTTGAGAACAGCTAGTGGGTAATCACTCCCAAAGGAGTTTACCGTGGTGTAAAATGCCTACGATGGGAAAGAGACAGGAAGCTCCTCCTTGGAGAGAAAGCTCGGCTAGGGCTTCAGCTGACTGCCTCACTTCCTAGTCAGCCTCTGCTGTGCTGTGAGCCCCCATCTGATGCCGTTCTGCTGTCACCTGTTGCTCACCATTTGTCTTTTTGCTTCAGCTTGGTATAGAATAAGAGAAGGTTTTGGACTTCCTTTGGCCATGGCAGATGACTTTAAGGTGGACATTTGCCTCCACCTAGACCTGGAGTTTTCCTACTGAGACAGGAAATTGAGGCCCCTGCCTTTAAGACCTTCTCAGTTCAGTGCATGTGAAGTTGGGAACTGAGGTTGCCACTAAATGGCAGCTCCTGTCACTACGTTTAAAAGGTGGTATTAGTAAGGCAATAGCAGGGGGTCTCTGTTCCCATGTGAATTTGGAGATGGAAGTCCTGGAGTGATCAGAACTGTGGCTAGCAGAAGCCCCGGGCTCACAGAGGAGAAATGGTTGACAGCACAGCAAAGGCACATGTTGTGGGATAATCTTTTTGTTCACCATGAAGATGCGTCTTTGCCAAGGCGCCTTCTGATTGGTTTAATACAGAGCTGAATGGCCAATAGCTAGGCAGGAAGAGGTTAGGTGGGACTTCCGGGCAGAAAGAAAAGAGGAGGAGATGAATCAAGGCGTGAAAGAGATGCTGGAGGATGGGGAGAGGAAACAGTACGTGCAAGATGGAAAAGAGTTGTAAAAAGCCACGAGGCAAAACACAGATTAATATAAATGGGTAAATTTAAGTTATAAGAGCTAATGGGACTAGCCTAAGCTATAGGCCGAGTTTTCATAATTAAGAATAAGTCTCTGGGTCGTTTTTATGTGAGCTGGTGGTGTTATGATATTGTATAACGCGGGGGTGGAGTGGGTGGGGGATGGGTGGGTGGGTGGCGTGGGTATCCCGCACATACAGGGAACCATGCTGGCATGCCACGCAGGTGCAGCAGCAAGCTGGCGGGCGACCCACTCCATTCGGTCACGGCAGCGGGGCGGAGGTGGGCATTCACAACCCAGAGGCTGCATCCGCGTGGAAATGGTTTATTATAATAGAGAGACGGTGGGGCAGGAGAGAGGGAGGGGAAGGGAAAGTGGGGGGGGGCGCGTGGAGAGGTGCACACCTCGTGGGAGTGGAGGGAGAGGAGAGAGAAATGGGCAGAGTTTTTCCTTAAGAGACGTTTACGTCAGGACACAGGGTGGCACTAAGGGGCGGGATCAGAATAGTAACAGGTGGCCCACAGAAAAATCTGTCCACAAGTACAGCCAGTCACTGGCTCCCAAGTTGCCGGCTGTAAACCATGTGCTCTTTTGGACATACACAAAATCAACCACAGATCAGAGGTTGGAAAGGAAGGGCCCTGGAGTGAGTCACCCAGTGGCCCTTGTCAGCCGTGTGTAAATATAACCCTCAAGGAATGCCACCCTTACAAACCCCTAACTACGGTATGTTCAGTTTAGCCCACCCTCAGAAATTCCAACATATAGCTGGGTGATGGTGGCACACGCCTTTAATACCAGCATTCGGGAGGCAAGGCAGGCAGATCTCTGTGAGTTCAAGGCCAGCTTGGTCTACAGAACAAGTTCCAGGACAGCCAAGGCTACACAGAGGAAACCCTGTCTTGAAAAAAACAAAACAAAAAAGAAAATCCTACATATAAGTTTCTAGAACTTTAGAATGCCAGTGTTCACCTACTATGAGATCCATGGTACAGAATATCCTGGAATATGGTGGTGGACTTGTAGAGACTTCCTCTCTCCAAGGCATAGCCTGCTTCTAATCTCTTGGAGCACTGTGGAGACCCCCACCGCTGTCAGACCCCTCCTGACCAAAGCTCCTGTGTCACTACACCCAAGAGAGGAAGGGGCAGCCAAAAGCACCCTGGCCTGAGTACTGCCATTTTGACTTCAGACTCCATTTTACTGTAGGGTGAAATAAAGTTCAAGTTCCCAAGCCCTAGGGGAGCTGAGAACTTTCCAATGGCTGATCAGCCTCCTCCCTAAACCATAGAAATAGTCATTATACATCTTTAGTTCTCTGGAAACATTATGGCTGTTCCCAGCCACAGAAGGATCAAATGAATCTGATTGGTTGGACTGAAAGGCGTGCATTGTATATCGAATGACAATGATGGAACATTCAAGAAAAGCCCCTAATCTCTAAATCCTGATTGGTGAAAATTGTAACTGTAACTTGCAACAAGTGTTCTTGATTTTTGTGCTTATAAACCCCACTTCTGCCCCTGCTCAGGGCTGTCAGGACAAATGGCTCAGAGTCCTTGTCCTGCAGCCCTGATCCTTCAGTGACCTACTTACGTGATGATTTAATAAAATGTTTGGAAACATAAGTGTTGTCTCTCTCCTTCTTCTGGTGCTTAACAGGCTAGGTGTAACAGTATGAGGTGGTAGGTGGGGAGTGTGAGCCAGGACACCAGCTGACTGTAGCCAGAAGCATGTCCACCCCATGTGCATGCTTCTGGTTTGTCCATGGCTGTGGGTGATCACGCCTGGTGGGACTGGAAGAAAGTAAGAAGGCTCCAGCTGGCAAGCCTGGCCAGAGTTTCTGGTCAGAGGTCTGTAGGCCCCAAGTGTGGCCAGAGACTCCCTGCCTGTCACACTTTGGCTTATGCAAGATTTAAGAGCCACAAATGAGAAAGGTTCAGTACACCAGCGTATGGACTAGAGTAGCCATTAGGCATGGCTGCCATTCAGTTATTATTGCTGGTCTTTTATTTTTATTTTTTAGATTTACTTATTTTATTTGTGTGAATGTTTTGCTGCATGTACGTATGCGAACTGTGTGTGGGTGCCTGATGCCCATGGAGGTCAGAAGAAGGCATCCAGTCTTCTCAAACTAGAATTATTGATGGTTGTGAACCATGATGTGGGTGCTAGGAACTGAACTTGGGTCCTCTGTGAGAGCAATAAGTGCTCTTAACCCCTGAGCCCATTATTGCTGGTCTTCTTCGTCGACCCCCTGGTCCAGTTCACAAGACATTGGCAACTCTTTCTCTATATGGACGCACTGTTCTCCCATTTAAAAAGAAAGGTTTATTTTGGTTCGGTTTTAATGGAAATACAGTTATATCACTTCCCTACCCCTCTCTCCGACCCCTCACTTTGTTTCCCATGCAGTGTTGGGGTCCCCCCCAGGCCTTCAGCACACTAGGCCAGCTTCGTCAGCCCTCCCTTTCACTTTATCTCATCTGAAGATTTTGTGTTCATTCAGAGAAGATGCTCTCTCTTTTTTGGTAGGGCTGGGGATTGAACCTAGGGCCTCAGGAATGCTAGGCAAGTGGTTTACCGCCGAGCTACAGCCTCACCCCTCTAACTGGCCAGTCCTATCTGTAATCTCCAGTTCAAGTTCCAGAAGGAGTCAGCTCATTGGCTCACCTGTCATGGCCACACCTTATTGGGCAGAACCCTTCAAGGTCATCCAACTCGGGTCAGATAATCCCTTGTGTTTGAGCCAAGCCACAGCTCCCCTGATGTTAGCTCAGCGCTGTGCCTTTGAGAAAAAGCCCTCTCACCCCACCCTCTCTTTTCTTTCTTTCTCTTTTTTTTTCATTTTCTTTCTTTTTAACTTAATTTAATTAAAAAAATTTTTTTTGAATCAGGGTTTCACTGTGTAGCTCAGGCTGTCCTGGAACTCACTATGTAGACCAGGCTGGCCTTGAACTCACAGAGAGCCACTTGCCTCTGCCTCCTAAGTGCTAAGATTAGCACTTCACCTGGCTTCTTCTTCCTTTTAATTATTGCCTATTTATTTATTTATTTATTTATTTATTTATTTATTTATTTATATCTCTCTCTCTCTCTCTCTCTCTCTCTCTGTGTGTGTGTGTGTGTGTGTGTGTGTGTACTCTCGAATGGAGGCCAGAGAACAACTACCAGGAGTCATCTCTCTTCTTCCACCATGCGGGTCTCTGGGATTAATCAGGTTTGATCAAAGGTGCCTTTACCTGCTGTGCTGTCTTACTGGCCCTCTTTTCTTCTGCTTATGCACTGCTGGAGATCAAACCCAGGGCCCTGGGGCTGGAGAGATGGCTCAACGGTTAAGAGCACTGGCTGCTCTTCCAGAGGTCCTGAGTTCAATTCCCAGCACCCACATGGTGGCTCACAACCACCTGTAATGAGATCTGGTGCCCTCTTCTGGTCTGCAGGCATATATGTAGGCAGAACACTGTATATGTAATAAATAAATAAATCTTAAAAAAAAAATACCCAGGGCCCGCACACATGCAAGGTGTATTAGTCAAGGCTCTCTAAAGGGAGAGAACTAATAGAACGACTGTATTCATTCATATATATTCATATGCATATATATATGGGATTTTTTAGAATGGCTTACACGCTGTGGTCCAGCTAGTCCAACAATGGCTGTCTGTCAATGGAAAGTCTGAGAATCCAGTGGTTGTTCGGTTCATGAGGCTGGATGTCTCAGCTGATCTTCAGTATAGGCCAAAATCCTGAAGAAGTAGGCTCTAATACCAGTGAAGGAATGGACTTACTTGCCAGTGAGATCAAGGGCAAGCAGGTAAAAAGCAAAACCTCCTTCTTCCATGTCCTTAGGCTACCAGCAGAAGGTGTGGTCCAGATTTAAGGGGGAATCTCCCCACCTCAAAAGATCTAGATTTAGGGTGAGTCTTCCCACTTGAAATAATTCAATGAAAAAAAATCCATCACAGGTGTACCCAGCCATTTTGGTTCAACTCCAGATGTAGTCAAGTTGACAACCAAGAACAGCCCTCACACAAGGCAAATGCTCCTTCACTGAGGTATAGTCCCAGCCTTTGCTTTGCTATGTTTTTGATTCGGAACATCACCACGTGTCCATGCTGGCTTTGAACTCACAGCCCCAAGATCTGGGATCACTGGTGGGTGGCACCATGCTGCTGGAGAATTGTAGATCTGATCTGTGCTCTCTTTGACTGACAGATGACAAAGGCAAGAGGAACAGTCCTGGAGGTGACAGATTTTGCAAACATGTTGCCATTTCCTGATTACACCACTGACTTCTGTCTGAGCAGTGAGGTCACGCTGGAAGCAGGGCGTCTCAGAGATGTCATGGCCTCACCAGTATAAATCGGGAATGAAGAGTGTAGGCCTAGGATGGGTTTCCAGTCAGGGCTGTGCCCTGTCTGCAGAGCCCTGGCCTGAACAACTCCAGCCTGGGCACTCATTCCAGAGCGCCCTCATCAGGCAGGGTTCCTCCCCCAGAGATCAGTGAGCTGATTTGGTTTCTTCTATTGCAGGATCCTATTCTGGCATTTGCTTCTGACAGTGGCCCGTAAAAGGCTTTGTGGGCTGCATGTGGCAGTAGTCATGTCGTTGAAGCAACTGTACTGAAATTCACTTGGGGTTTCTTACTGTCAGATTCTGTTTCAAACAGGGATTCAGGCCGGGTGCTGGTGGTGCAAACCTTTAATCCCAGTATTTGGGAGGCAGAGGCAGGCAGATCTCTGAGTTCAAGTCCAGCCTGGTCTACAGAGCGAGTTCCAGGACAGTGAGGGCTACACAGAGAAACCCTGTCTCAAAAAGCCAACCCCCTCCCCACGGAAAAAGGAAATAGCTATTCTGTAAATCCAGATGTGTGTCAGTGGCCCGCCTGTGTGGGACAGATGGAGTCTAGAAGAGCACTCAGTGTTGGTCTGTATCAAAAGGAGTTTGCAGGGCCTGGAGAGGCGGCTCAGTGGTCAAGAGCACTGCTGATTCCTAGCACCCACATCCCAGCTCACAACAGTCTGTAACTTACAGTTCCAGGGGATCCAACACTCTCACACAGACATGTAGATAAAATACCAATCAAGGCACATAAAATAAAAACAAATCGAAAGGAGTTTGCAGAAGTTTGTCTTGGTTGCCATCTAAACTAACTTAAAATGTTCCTCACCTAAATTTGTGATACATTTTTAAACCTTTTTTTTTCTAAGTCAGTTAACTGTACTTTTAGAGGAATAGTATTTTGTATCTACTTCTATAATTTCACCACAATAAAACTGTATCAAAAACAAACAATAACAACACAACAACAAAACAGTCACCCCACCAAACAAACAAACAAAAAGCCAGGGCTAAGGGTTTGACTAGCAAGGGCTTATGAGTTAGATCAGCAAGAACAAGATCCTGGGCTCAAACTCTGGTACCATAAAACAAAGGCATGAACCCAGCTTTCTCTTTCTCTTTCCTTGACAGAGTCTCATGGATTCCAAGCTAGCCTGGCACTTTTGATCTTCCTGACTCAGCCCCCAAATGTGGAGATTACAGACATGTGCCACCATGTCCAGCTGTCAGAGTTTACAGAGCAGAAGAGAGCCACATTTAGACTTCTGAGGTTAAGATGGCAGTCCCTTTGAGGAAGAAGAGCTATGGTTATGATCATCGGTGCCAGGGAGGATCAAAGAAAAGTCTGAACAGAAGTGATGGGGATGAGAAATGGTTCAGAGGACCTGATAACTGACTAGGAAGGTGTGTGTGTGTGTGTGTGTGTGTGTGTGTGTGTAAGAGAGAAAGAGAGAGAGAGAAAGAGAGAGAGAGAGAGAGAGAGAGAGAGAGAGAGAGAGAGAGAGAGAGAGAGGAGACACAGAGAGAGAGAGAGACAAACAGAGAGAGAGAGAGAGACTTGCTGCCTCAGGACTTCCCCAATGTGGTCCCAGCCTGAGATCTTTGTGGCCAACTTCCTCAGGGGAATCACTTTCTTAGTTTGACCCCCTGACTTCCCGTAACTCTTGAGCCTCGCGGCTCCCTAAGCCTTGTGGTTCTTAAACAGAAGGGGGGAAACAACAGTATTTGCCATGGTTCAAATACATGTCTCTCCACACACATATTGGAACTCAGACCCCAAGGTGTTAGTAACAAGAGAGAACTGGACGGGGTGTAGCTCAGTAGAACTTAAGGTGAGGCCCTGGGTCCAATTCCCAGAATCAAAGGTGTGTGTTACCGTGCCCAGCTGTCCTGTTTGCCCCTCCCCCCTCCTTCCTGGTGGCTCTGAGGTCACACTAGAAGTTCTGCCCTTACAGATGGTGTTAGTGTAGTGCTCTATAGACAGTCTTAAGGGATAGTCTGTGCCATTCTCCTTTTAAGTCGTTATTTAATTTATGTGTGCAGAGTGTCTAGGATGGCCAGGGGGAGGCATCAGGTCCCTTGGGGGCTGAGAGCCACAGCTTGAGTAGCTAAGGCAACAAAACCCCCCTGCTTCAGTTGTGACTATTGGATTTCGCATTCACACTCAGCTGTGTGAAGGTTTCCTTCCGTGTTCCTGTCCCTTACACCCTGCTGGACTTCTAATTCCAATTTCTCCTATTTTTCGTTTTTTGTTTTTTTGAGATAGGGTTTCTCTGTGGAGCTGTGGCTGTCCTGGAACTCGCTCTATAAACCAGACTAGCCTTGAACTCACAGAGATTCGCATACCTCTGCCTCCTGAGTGCTGGGATTAAAGGCATGCACCACCACTGCTGCCTATTTCTCCCTTTTTTGTGACGAGAACACCCATCCTACTCATATTCTCCATTGACTTCTGGAAACTCATGACTTGCTCGATGTGACAGGATCAAAACTGGAGGAAAAACCGATTCTCTTCGGCCTCAGGGTGAACCATACATTAAGTTCCACCTGAATCCAATTGAGATGACAATTTAGGAGCTGGGTGTAGTGGCACGCATCTTTAACCCCAGCACTCAGGAGGCAGAGACAAGCAGATCTCTGAGTTTGAAGCCAGCCTGGTCTGCAGAAAGAGTTCCAGGTCAGCCGGGCTACACAAGAAACCCCAACCTGTCTAAAGAAAGAGGGAGGGAGGGAGGAAGAGAGAGAGAGAGGGGAGAGAGGGAGGGAGAGAGAGAGAGAGAGAGAGAGAGAGAGAGAGAGAGAGAGAGAGAGAGAGAAGAGATTTAGGGCTCAGGCTGTAAAGTTGATGTTGAGGTATTTTTTGAGGCCATCTTGGGATAGAACAAATACATTTTGCAAATGAGAAAGGCAGGTGTAACGGCCCCAGACCTTAGCACAACTGACTTCTATGAATCAGGCTCAGCATACAGACACTACTACCTGTCAAAACTAAAACAAAGGCCTAATCCATCAAAGTCCACAGTTCTGGGAAAGTCTCTAAATGTTCTAACCTTGCTTTTTGGCTTCTGTAGTTCTGCTTCTGGCTAACTGTTCTCATTGACTGAAGTATGTCAACCCAGGACATGGTTTTTGTGCTTAAAAGCTCACCCTGAAGGCTCGGTGCTTCTCTGGGATCCTGAACACCTGGTGCAGTTGCTGGTTGACTAATAAAGACATTCTATCGGCCTAAACCCACATCTGAGAAGTCTTCTCTGGTGACAACCCCACAATAGCATGCATATTGGGAGCCATGGGGTTTGAATATTTGTGTTTCCCCCAGACTTTATGCTGAAGTTTAGCCCCAATGCAAAGATATATAGAGGTATGGTCTTCAGGAAACAGAAGGAAGACAGGGCCATTTTTGAGAAAAATGAAAACTCCCCAAGACACAAAGTATTTTGTTCTACAGTCCAAGCAGACAGCAGCAACTAGACTGATAAGTTAATAAATGAATATGCTCACCAGATGTGGCAGCTTACATCTGTAATCCCAGCATGTGGTGCTCTGTGGGAGGAAGATTACCTTGAGTTTGAAGCTAGCCCGGGCTGTAGAGCTGGACCCTGTTTCAAAACAAAGATAGAGAGATGTAAAAGGCTGCCCAAGCCTGATGACCTGAGCCCAATCTCCAGAAGCCCCTAAAACATCTGACACAGTGGCCAGCATCTGGAGAGAATATGCCAGAAGCTGGCAAGCAGCATGCGGAACAGAGATCCCTGCCTCAGTGAGGTGGAACGAAGGACAGACTCCCCAAAGTTGTCCTCTGACCTTCACATACCTACTGTGTGTGCTCATGCCCACACACACACACACACACACACACACACACCCCAAAATGAAAACTAGGCCAGCTGGGCGGTGGTGGCTCACGCCTTTAATCCCAGCACTCAGGAGGCAGAGGCAGGCGGATCTCTGTGAGTTCAAGGCCAGCCTGGTCTACAGAGCTACACAGAGAAACCCTGTCTTAAAAAAACAAAAACAAAAACAAAAAAAAAAAAGAAAAAGAAAAAGAAAGAAAAGAAAGCAAGGCCAGACGTGGTGGCACCTTTAGTCCCAGCACTCTGAGTGGAAGAGGTGGGCAGATCCCTAAGAGTTCCAGGTCAGCCAGGGCTACACAGTGAGGCTGTCTCAAAAACAAAAAGTTAAAATTAAAAACAAAAGAACGGTGACTTACTCTTTTGCTTGTTTGTGTCTCTCTGTCTCCCCCCACCCCACCCCATCTCTCTCCCTCCATCTCTGTCCTCTCTCTGTCTCTCTCCCTTTTCTCCTCTTTCCCTTCTTCTCTCATTCTTTCTCCCTACTTCCTCCCTTTCTCAACTCTCCCTCCCCCATCTCTATTCCCCACCTCTCTCCCTTCCTCCTTCCTTTTTGAGAAAGCTAAGCAAATACCAGGACAGTCCCCTAATAACTCAGTTAAGAACTAGGCCTCAGTTCCTGCCTCTTGAAACTGGACAGACAGCTTTTGAGGAAGACACGAACAAAGGGCAATCAATCACCAATACCCCTGACTGCAAAGGACAAAGGGAACTGCACGCAGGCCTGAACCAGCCCCCACAGTATCTCAAGGCAATAACCAAACAAGGACAGAGCCTGGGACTTGTCCCAAAATGGGAAAACTGTGGGAATTGAACCTAGAGCCTTGTATGTACTTGTCAAGTGTGCACCCCTGAGATATGACCCCAGCTTCCTCTTCCTCTTTCCTCCTCTTTTTCTTTTGAGATAGGCTCTTCCTAAGTTACCAAGGTTCAAACTTGCCATCCTCCTGCTTCAGCCTCTCAAGTAGCTGGGATTATAGGTTTCTGTGACACAATGCCCTGTTTTTATGATTTAAAAAAATAAATAGTAAAATTATGCATTCTTATTGTAAAAAAATCAGATAACAAACAAGTGTATAAAGCTTCTACAGAAGTAGCCACTATTTAGAATTGGGTTGTAGAGGTGCTGGGGATGTAGCGCTGTGGCTTACATAGGAGGCTTGAAGCCCCGGGTCTGTAAAGTAGATACGGTGGCACATGGCGGTGACCCCAGCACACAGTGCTGGAAGCAGGAGGGTCCAGAGTGACCCTCCGCTGTCTAGGAGTTCAACGCCAGTCTGTCTCAAAGGGAAAAAAAATTTTGTATATCTGTTAGATTTTCGTTTATTAATTTATTTTGTTTTTTCAAGACTGGGTTTCTCTGTGTAGCTTTGGCTGGAATTTGCTCTGTAAAACTGGACGGAGATCTGTTTGCCTCTGCTTCTCGAGTGCTGGGACTAAAGACATGTGCCACCACACATGGCAGGTTTTTTTTATTTTTAATCTGTGTGTTATTTATTGTGTATGTAGTGGAGGGAATGCATGTGTGGGTCAGAGGATCACTTTTGGAGGAGTTGGTTCTCAGTTTCTACTGTGTGGATCCCAGGGACTGAACTCAAGTCATCAGGCTTGGCAGCAAGCCCTTAACACACTGAACCACTGCACCAGTCTCATCCTTTAGATTTTCAAAATACACACATATGAATATTATTGTGTTTTGCCTTTGAGACAGGATCTCGTGTACTCCTGGTTGGCCTTGAATTCACAAAGTAGTTGAGGGTGATCTTGAACTCTTTTTTTTTAATTAAATTTTTAAAATTTATTTTGCATACCAACCACAATTTCCCCTCTCTCCTCTGCTCCTGTTCCCTCCCCCACCTCCTTCCTTTCCCCTCCCACCCCTCATCCACTCCCCAAGAAAGGGTAAATCTTTTTTTCCCCTTTTTTGTGGTTTTTTAAAGACAGGGTTTCTCGGTGTAATAAATAGCCCTATTTGTCCTGGAACTTGTTTTGTAGACCAGGCTGGCCTCAAACTCACAGAGTTCTGCCTGCTTCTGCCTCCTGAGTGCTGGGATTAAAGGCGTGCGCCGCCTCTGCCACCACCACCACCGCCACCGCCACCGCCACCGCCACCGCCACCGCCACCGCCACCGCCACCACCACCGCCACCGCCAGGCTCCCTTCTAGAGTCTTTAGGCTTTACCCATACTTACACCTGTTTATACAAATACAGGTGTACTTGGGGGGGGGGGAGAGAATATTATGTTTGTCTTTATGAGTTTAGATCCTTCACTTAATGTTATATTTTCCAGATCCATTCATCTTCCCACAAATTTCATGGTTTTATTTTTCTTTACATCTGAGTAAAATTCCAGTATGTATATACATTACATATTTATCATCCACGATCAGTTGATGGGCATCTAAGCCCGTTCAGTTTCCCTGTTACTGATGAGTACAAAAATACTAAGCATGGGGGCAGTGGTGGCCCATGCCTTTAATCCCAGCACTCAGGAGGCAGAGGCAGGCGGAGCTCTGTGAGTTCAAGGCCAGCCTGGGCTACAGAGTGAGTTCCAGGATGGGCACCAAAACTACACAGAGAAACCCTGCCTCAAAAAACCAACCAACCAACCAAAAAAAAAAAAAAAAAAAACCAACAACAACAAAAAACAACAACAACAACAACAACAAAATCCTAACCATGGATGAGTAAACGTCTCTGTGGTAGGGTATGGATACCCCAGGGCACGTGCCCAGGAGTAGTAGAGCTGGGGGTCATATGGTAGTTATAGTTTTAGTTTTTGAGAAACCTCCATATTGATTTCCATAATGGCTGTATTTGTTTGTACTTCCACCATTGGGAAATAAGAGCTCCTCTTCCCCACATCCTCCTCAGCAATTGTTGTCAGACTTCTTGATGGCAGACATTCTGACTAGGGCGGGTAGGATCTCAAGTAGTTTTAATGTAGATCTTCCTGGTTACTGGGGATGCTGAACACTTCTAAAAATACTTATTGACCATTTTCTGTGTATATTCTTTTGATAAACGTCTATTCCTCTCTGTCTCTCTGTCTGTCTCTCTGTCTCTGTCTCTCTCTCTTACAGGTGTAGTCCTGTCTTGCCTGAGATTCACTCTGTAGACCAGGCTGGCCTCAAACTCAGAGATCCCCCTGCCTCTGCCTCCAAGTGCTGGGCTTAAAGGTGTGCGCCACCACGACTGGCCTCCACCCGTATCTTGAAGTGACTTTGATCTGCTTTGAGTTGGTTTTTCTTCAAGGTGGAAGAGTGCCCCCATTTCCCTTCCGCCAGAGACAGCCAGCTTTGCAGGCCGTTTGTCGACTAAGCTGTGCTCTTCCCGCTGCACATTTTTGACACATGTCAAAGAGTAAGTGGCCAATTCAGTCCCTGTTGATATATTCAGACCAGGTGCACTTGGGAGGCAGAAACAGGCAGATCTCTGTGAGTTCGAGGCCAGCCTGGTCTACAGAGTGAGTTCCAGGACAGCCAGGGATACACAGAGAAACCCTGTCTTGAGGAAAAAAAAAAAAAAAAGACAAAACAAACAAAACATATATGTTCATAAAGTTGTACAATCATCTCTACTATCAAACCCAGAACGCTAAATATTAATTATAGAGGTTAAACCCACTAGCAGCCACTCTCTCTTTGGCTCCTTCTCAGCTCTTCTCTCTCTCTCTAGGCTGGGACTGTAGTTCAATGGTAGATAACTTAACCAGCAGCCTGAGGTGCTACATTTGAGTACCAACATCACACATACAAAAAATTTATACTTGTTCTGTACCCGTGACTCAAAGGAAATTCCACATGTGAGCCTTTGTGCCTGGCTGCTCTCACAGAGTCTGTCTTCAGGGTCTGCATCGTGGCATGTATTAGCTCTCCTCCCCGCCTCCATACCCAAGCGTGGGGATTACAGGCTGCCATGCCTGCCTCTGCCCTTTCTTTAAGGACTAATATTGTTGAGCATCCCCTCAACTCCTTGTTGGCCATTCACATATCATTTTTAAAGAAACGTCTGCCTGGGCTGGGGATGTAGCTAGTGGGAGAATGCTTGTTTAGCACACAGGGCCTGGAATCAATGCCCGCACCACAGAAAGAAATGTCTTCCCAAACCTTTTGCTCATTCAAAACATAAATAACATGAACTGAGGGGTGTAGCTCAGCAACAGAGCAAGTAGTGCATCAGGTATGAAGCCGTCAGTTTGATACCTACACTGAAAAGGAAAAAAAAAAAAAGAATGACTTATTTTTAATTTTTAAAAGTATATTCATTTATAAAACCTTGATTTTTCTAAATTATCACATGTGTATGATGAGTGGCGTGCACATGGAGATCAGAGGACAACTTTGACCTTATGTGGGCTCTGGGGTGGAACTTGGTGGTCAGGCTAGCACCACAAGTCTCTTTATCCACCGAGCCATCTCACGGGCTCAGTAACTGAATTTGTTATTTTTTTGGTTTTGTTTTGTTTTGTTTTGAGACAGGGTTTCTCTGTGTAGTCCTGCCTGTCGTGGAACTTGCTCTCTAGACCAGGCTAGCCCCGAACTAGCTGGGACTGAAGACATGCCCCACACCACCCGGCTAGGAAATAGTAATTGATTTTTTAAAAGGAAATTAATAAAGAGGAGAAGCGCTCCAAAGCCGTCTTCTTGTCGTCAAGGCGTCTTTGTGTCCCGAGTTCTTCATCTGTTGTGTCCAGTTCTCCTGCATCATCATCTGTGATACCGGCAAATGTTTCCTCCCATTCTACGGATTTTATTTCATTTTTTTAAGAAACAAAATTAGCTCTGGAACATTCCATTCTGTAGCTTGCTCCAGGCTCTATCTCCCCATCTTCTTATCACCCACATTCTTCCTCTGTGGCTCAGCAGCATCGCTTAAGGGTTGCTTCCTGAGCAGACCTCTTGTTTTTTGTGTTTTGTTTTGTTTTAGATTATAACATAATTACAGCACTTCTCCCCCCTCTTACCCCCATCCAGACCCTCTCGTGTGCCCCTCCCCCTCTACCCGTCTTGAAGCGGCTCCGGGGACTGAGGCTGCTTAGCTGAAGCGGCCATCATTTAACCGCCTTGCTGTCTGCTCTTGGATGATGTGAAAATGCAAGTAGGCACAGGAAGTGTATCTAACCTGCTTATACTTCCTCTCTGAACGGAGAGGTTTCACAACCCCGGCAGGAGCATACCCCTCCCTCCACCCCCACCCAGTGTCGCCAGCCTGGTGGCCCTGAGAAAGTCACACTGCTAGGGGCCCCATGCAGGAGGCACCACCATTTCCCTCTTCTACCCTGTCTAGGTTGCCAGAAAATCTCAAGAGTTCTCAGAGACCGAGGCTGGACCCCCAGGTCCCTCCTTGACGCAGATGAGTTTCCGCATCACCGACCCCAGACTGTTGCTATTGGGACTCCAGCTGTTTGGTAGGAAATCCAGGAGGGATGGGGAAAGGGACGTCATCTGTGACAGGAGAAACTAGAAGGCTTTGTAGAGCTGAAGAAAATGAGGAGCCACTCTGAGGGTCGGGTGGCACAAGCGATGTGGGCCCCAGGAACCTCAGAGAGAGAGTGGGGGCCACATGAAGTCAGGGGTGACAGCCAGGAGAGAAAAGACTGGGGAAGGAAGCTGTGGGGGAGGCGGAGCGGGGCCTCAAGGTTTTAGGTAGATGGCTGGTGGACCCAGGGTTGGGAGGAGAATTTGGGGTTGGGTTACTCCTCCACCTCCACTGTATTAGCTCTCCTTGGAATTTTAGGCAAGTCTTTCCCTTTCAGAAGCATCACCACCACCACCCCACCCCACCCAACCTTCACTTGAATAAATAAGGGTACCCTCATGCCTGACATCCCAGGACACAGGGTTCTAAGTCTGACTGTAAGGAAAGTTGGGCCAGAGTGTGAGGATGGCACTCTTGCTGGAAGGGGGAGGGTGTTGAATTCTAAAGGTTCAGGAGATACCTGTGCCTGGTGGGTAGAGTTGGGGAGCTTGAGTTCAGCTCCCTGCTGGGCATAAGATGTGGAGATTCAATGAGGATGATCCTTGGGGTTCTCAGGTGCTGGGCTGCAAGACCCCCAGAAAAGAGCAGTGTGCAGAGCAGCCGTGGGGCCTCAGGGCACCCTCTTTTGGTCCCTGCCTGGGAACTTGGTCATTCTCTGCTTGGGGGCCTCTTTCCCTGGCTTTCTCATGGGCCTCCGCCTTCTTACCCTTCCTTATTTGCCAGTAGGTCCAAGGGGAAGTTGAGTCCTCAGGGTCTGGGAGGAGCTGCCTGTGCTGTGGGAGACAGACAATGTCATCTTGTGTTCTCCAGTCCAGGCTCTTGGAGGGAAAGTCCTGGCACCAGTCCATCTCTGCTTGGGTGTTGGCAGCCTCTGGGTTCTGAGGAAGAGGCCCTGGGGCAGCACGTGGGATGTGGGGTCCAGACAGGAAGCAGCTGATTGAGTTTGCTTCCCCCAGTCAAGGCCTGGAGCTACAACCTGGACACACGGCATGCGCAGAGCTTCTTGGCACACGCTGGAAGACACTTTGGGTACCGGGTCTTGCAGGTTGGAGATGGGTGAGTTGTTACCCTTTCAACTCTCCTCCACTACCAGCAGAGTGTGCAGGGCCCCACATCTGCCCAGGGTCAGAAAGCCGGGGGTGAGGTGTCATCTCTCAGGAGCTGGCCTCACTTCTGCAAGTATCTGCTAGATAGACTCTTTGAGACAGGGGAAGGCTCTCCAGTACCACACAATGAGGGTGATGGGTAATGTGCTGCATGAATGTCTAGGGAACCTCTCCCCTCCCCTTCCTAATTTCTAACCTAGTTGAGCACATAGTAGGCAAGTTTGGTCATTGATGGCTTTGATGGTGTTGGTGGTGTTTGAACACTAGATCTGTGTGTTAAGCAAGCTTGGTCATTGATGGCTTTGGTGGTGTTGGTGGTGTTTGAACACTAGATCTGTGTGTTAGGCAAGCTTGGTCATTGATGGCTTTGGTGGTGTTTGAACACTAGATCTGTGTGTTAGGCAAGCTCTCCATTGAGCTGCATCCTCAATCTTCATTTCCTTGTTTGCTTTGGTTGGAGACAGGGTCTGTGGCTCAGTCGGCTTTCACACTTGCTGTAGCCGAGCATAGTCTTGAACTTCTGATGCCCTGGCCTCTACCTCTGGGGTGCCACCAGACCTGGTTTCTTTTTAATTTTATTTTGAGACAGAGTCTTATTAAATTTCCACGGCGAGCTTGGGACTTACTATCCTCCTGCCTCTGTCTCTGAGTAGCAAAGATGCCAGGCCTGTGTCGTCACAAAATAACTTTGGAGTTGATGACTAAGGGAATGAAGTCCTAAGGTGTCCATCTGACAGACCACTCTTCTAGACTGCAAATGGAAAGAAGTCTTAATGTTCTAGAATGATGCTATTTGGCTGTTTGGAGAGAGGACATGGAGGAGCTCTCCTGAAGAGTAAGAGCTGAATGGTTTTGGCAGCAAGTTTTTTAGCATATGATTATTATGGTTGGTGGTGTGTGTGTACATGAATACTACACTGCACATGTGGAAGTCAGGACACCTGCTGGAGTCAGTTCTCTCCTATCATTTGGGTCCTGGAGAGCAAATCGAGCTCGGGTTGTCAGGCTGGTTAAGCACCTTTACCCACGGAACCATCTCGACAGTCAGTCTTGCACCACTTTGAAGTACTTGTTAAGATATACAGCTGGTTGGTGGTGGCGCACACTTTTAATTCTGATACTCAGGAGGCAGAGGCAAGCGGCTCTTTGTGAGTTCAAGGCCAGCCTGGTCTACAGAGCCAGTTCTAGGACATCCACGGCTACAAAAAGAAACCCCGTCTTGAAAAAACAAAAAACAAAACAAAAGAGCCTGGTGTGGTGGTATACAACTGTACTCTCAGCACTTGGGAGAGAGAGGAAAAGTTGGATCTCTGTGAGTTCAAGACTAGCCTGGTCTACATAGCAAGTTCTAGGGTAATCAGGGATACCTGTATAAGTGAAACCCTGTCTCAAAGAGAAGAGAAAAGAAAAAGAAAGAAAGAAAGAAAGAAAGAAAGAAAGAAAGAAAGAAAGAGAGGAAAGAAAGAAAGAAAGAAAGAAAGAAAGAGGAAAGAAAGAAAGAAAGAAAGAAAGGAAAGTAAGAAAGAAAGAAAGAAAGAAGGAAAGAAAAAGAGGAAAGAAAGAAAGAAAGGGTAGGAAATAAGAAAAGAAGGACTGGGTAGGCAAAGGCCTAGGCAACTTCATCTCACAAGTGAGATTTTCCGTCAGGGTTGTCGTGGGAGCTCCCGGTGAGGGGAACAGCACAGGAAGTCTCTATCAGTGTCAGCCAAGCAGTGGCTCCTGCCAGCAACTCAGCCTGCATGGTGAGTAAGGAGGAAGGAGATGGGAAGTGGGGTCCCAGGGAAACTGAGGCTGACCCCAACACACCTGATGGCCTGAGTTCCTCCATATTGCCTTTCTGGTGTGTACAGGTTCTAATTATACCTCCAAATATTTGGGAATGACCTTAGTGACAGACGCCACCGATGGAAACCTTTTGGTAAGATTTTTGTGTGATGTTATTAGGGTCTGGGGAGCTGAGCACTGGGAAAGAGAATCCAGATATGGGTACAGACCTGTAATCCCAGCACAGGCACAGCTGAGACAGCCTGGGCTGCATAGTTACGAGCCAGCCTGCGCTACATAATGAGACCCTGTCTCAGAAAGGAAAAAGAAATAGATAAAAGACCTGATAAAATGTTAGCAGCATCAGAGATTCGGGTTCAACTGATGCTTTCTGAGAACGGACTAGGAGCCAGTGTCTTCCTGCCTTTCTCACATAGTCTGGGCTGGCCTCAAACTCACTACATAGCTGAGGTTGACCTTGAACTACTAATCCTCCTGCCTCCACATCTATATACAGGCTACTTACAATTATTTTTAATGTTCTAATAGTTGCAAATTTGTACAGTTAGTGGGTTGTGGTTGTTGTTGTTGTTGTTGTTTAAATTGATACAGGGCCCTGATATGTAGCCCAGGCTGGCCATCTCTTGCTTCATCTTCCCCAATGCTGAGATTACAGGCATGTGCCTCCATGCAATGTTGTGTTTATTTGTAACTTGTTTACTTAACTACTATTACAGGTCAGGCACTGTGTTAGATTCCATGGGGTAAGGCTGTAAGATACAAAGATGTACAAAGGACAAAAGCCTTGTCTATAAACTTCAGTCTGTAGTTATAAAAGCAAAGAGCAATACTGTTTATTCTGGAAAGGTGAGGTTTCGATTTGGTGCATGAAGGGTGTGTGGGGGTAGCCCTGGAAATGTAGGGCACTGTGATGAACTAAGGAGGTTAGATGTCATTCCACAGGTGGTGAGCATCCACTGTTACAGAACGCTGGCACTGGGGATGTGAAGACCCTTAGAGGCAGAAATGCTTTGCTTTGAAAACCATTTGGGCTGGGCATGGTGGCACATACCTTGAACCCCAGCACTCAGGATGTACAGGCAGGTGGATCTTGTGAGTTCGAGGCCAGCCTGGTCTACAGAGTGAGTTCCAGGACAGCCAGGGTTACACAGAGAAACCTTGTCTTAGAAAGAAAGGAAGGAAGGAAGGAAGGAAGGAAGAAAGGAAAGCAAGCGGTTTGGAAGTGAGGGAGGGGACAGGATTCCGAAGGCTTTTATTCTCTGGTGCCAGTGCTTGAAAGACACATAACACAAGGAAGCCTTAACTTTTCCTCCTTTGCTGCCTTCAGGCCTGTGATCCGGGACTGTCTCGGACATGTGATCAGAACACCTACCTCAGTGGCCAGTGTTTCCTCTTTCCCCAGAGTCTGGGGGGACCTGTGTTACAAGGGTATCCTGCTTATCAAGGTAAGGAATTGGAGATCTTGTGGGTAGAAATACCTCTGAGGAGCTGGCTTCCACAGGAGCCAGCACAGCAGGCCAAACGTGTTCAGTCAGGCCTGTTTGCATGTGGTCTCTGCAGAGTGCATGAAGGGCAAGGTGGACCTGGTATTTCTGTTCGATGGCTCAGGGAGCTTGCATAAACATGAATTTGAAAAAATCTTGGACTTCATGAAGGATGTGATGAGGAAACTCAGCAACACTTCCTACCAGGTACATTCACACATCGGGATCCTTAGCTGCAGACCCAAGACGCCAATAGAGGAAAACGTACTGTGAGGTGTGTGTCCAGAACGCGTGGGCACGTTTGTGCCTAGACCACTGGCAGCACCGAGTCAAAAGCGAGTGAAAAGCGGCCCAGTTCTCAGTGGCAGGTTTTTGTGCTTGTCTCCATCTTTACTCTCCACTTTCTCTGTAGACAGGCTTCTCTTTAGATAGGCTTCTCTTTAGATTTCCTGGCCTGTAGCAAACTCCTAAATTTGCATAATAAAGTTCCCAAAGAGCCACTTCCTCTCAACTGATTCCTCCTGCAAAGTCCCAGTTCTGGAGAGATGCTGATTGACGCGGGTGTCCTGGGCAGAGTTAACTCTGTCTAGTTAAGTGGCCTCACGGACGTGGTTACTGGGAGCCATCCCTACCGGTGAGTTAGGTGGGCCCAGAGACCAGGAGTCTAGCGCTCATTTCTAGGTAAGACAGCAGAGGTTTCTTTAATTTTGTTTCTACATCTGTTCATATTTATGTTCATTTTCCAGAATGATTTGGGGCAGGGGTGTGGAGTTGGGTTCCTCAAGGTCCGCATAAGAGGCAGAGACTGGGTGGCAATTGCAAGGCCCTGGGTTCCCAGCGGGGAGGAAAGCAGGCTGGAGCAGGACAGCGCGGCGGTGGCGGCGGCGGGACCAGTAACCCCATACCATGTCTTCCTCTCTGCCCCAGTTTGCTGCTGTTCAGTTTTCCACGTCGTACCGAACAGAATTTACGTTCTTGGATTATGTTCAACAGAAGGACCCCGATGTTCTGCTACGCGGTGTTAAACACATGAGCTTACTGACCAACACCTTTGGCGCCATCAACTATGTAGTGTAAGTTCCCTCTGGAGTTCACCAGCTCTATGAGAGCCAGCTCTTCCAGCAGCGTGATGCAGGAAGTCAGTGGGCAGGTGCAGAGTGTGTGGCAGTTTATTGTATCAATTCAGGTGGTGAGCAGCATGTGGTTAACCCATATCCTTTTTTTTTTTTTTTTTTTTTTTTGGTTTTTTGAGACAGGGTTTCTCTGTGTAGCTTTGGAGCCTGTCCTGGATCTTGCTCTGTAGCCCAGGATAGCCTCGAACTCACAGAGATCCGCCTGGCTCTGCCTCCAGAGTGCTGGGATTAAAGGCGTGCACCACCACTGCCTGGCTGTCACACACATAAATCTTTAGAAAATCCCCCCAAGCCTACCTTGAGCCGGGCATAGGGAGCCTCCTTGTAATCCTAGCTGCTCAGGAGACTGAAGCAGGGTGATCACTTGAGCCCAGGAGTTCAGACAATATAGTGAGATCCCCATCTCTAAAATCTAAAACAGCAGCCAGGTGTGGTGGTGCACACCTTTAATCCCAGCACCCAAGAGACAGAGGCAGGAGGATCTCTGTGAGTTTGAAATCAGGCTGGTCTACATAGGAAGTTCCAGGACAACCAGGGCTCTGTAGAGAGTCCTTGTCACAAAAAAAAAAAAAAAAAAAAAATCAAACAAACAAAAGGTAAAACAGGCTGGGGAGATGGCTCAGCGGTAAAGATGGTAGCTATATGCGTTTGGTGATGTGAGTTCAGATGCCTAAACTCCCTGTGAAGATCTGAGGTAATGGCAAGATGGCAGGAGACAGAGGAACCTCCTAGAGGTGGCTGGGCCCGCTAGCCTGATGACATGGGGCAGCGGCAAACAGGAAAAAGGCCTGCGCCAAACAAGACGGGAGCTGAGGACCCACACCAAGGCTGTCACCTGACCACGCGTGTGCAATGTCATGTGCATATCCTCACACATGAACACATCCACATGTCATCCACTAAACTAAAAACTAAAGCAAAAGCTTGCCTTGAAACATTAGAGTGGCCAGCAGGGGTGGGAGCTCAGACTAGACTGAGGGCCAGAGGACTGACACCCCCATTTCCTTCCATGATCCCCCAGGACACACACTCAGACTGTGTGACTAGAAGGAAAGGTCCCTACCATCTCACTTTTTTTTTTTTTCATTTTCTCTTCTCTGCCACACATGTGTAAGTTGAACATAAAGTAAACAGCACGCCCTGTGCCTTTGAAGACGCTCTGGGTGCTGTTCCGTGTCTTTCTTCTGGGACTGAGTTGATCTGTGTGGCCTTTTCGTTTTCTCTGTAGAGGCCGTGGTGGGGACAAGGCTGAGCCACATGGGCTTGAAAGTCAGCGATCTCTGTCCCTCAGTTGAGACATGCAAACCCCAACTCCAGTTTCCAGGGGAGAAAATGTAATTAAATGACCTGATTTGTGTGTTCAAGGTCCGCTCAGCTGTGGCCTGGGTCTACTTGATAGTGTGGTCCAATGATACAAACACAGATGCTGGACTCTCCCCACTATGGGAAGGGTCTTTATTTGAGACAGAGTCTTGCTTACATGTAGTCTTGACTAGCTTGGTACTTACTATGCAGCCCAGGCTTGCCTCAAACTTATGGCAATCCTCCTGCCTCAGCCTGCCTCATGCTGGGATAACAGGCATACCCACCTTGTCCATCTTTGGAAGGGGTTTTGTTAGGGGAAGAGGTCCCCACATGGTAACAAGACACACTAAAAGGCGTCGATTATGAGAGGACAAAAAAGTGGTCATGGAAATGTGTGTCATAAACACTGTGACCTCTGACTGTCCTGGGCAGAGTCCTGTGACTGAGTCAGGACTTTGCCAACTTTTTCTGCACAAGGCCAGAGAATAAATCCTGGAGTGTTCTGTCTGTAGGTGGCATCTGTTGCGTATTCTTCATGTTTGACTTTATACTCTTTCAAGATTTAAAAAAAAAAAAGTTGTTCTTAGCTAGTAAACTGAGGACAGGCTGGACTTTGCCAATGGAGGGCTGTTTGTCAAGTTCTAGGTACTAGGCATCCATATTCCTAGTGAGTGAAACTTCTGCCCTCTTGGCGCTTAACATTTCAGTAGGAGAGAAACGTGATAAACTTGAGGTAAGTGAGCGAGTTACGTAGCGCAGCAGATGTGCGTGCTGTACAGAGCAGTAAAGAAATCGCATAGGGAGGTCGGAGAGGGAACTGGCAAAGAACGATGATTTGAAACAGGCTTTCTTCAGATAGCCCCAGGCTGGCCTCAGACTCACTGTGCAGACAAGGCTGGCTTTGAACTCCTGATCTTCCTGCCTCACTCAAGTGCTGGGATTACAGGCATGTACCACTACACTCAGCTAGAGAGGGGTCCTGTTGATGAGACTTCCTGGATGTGAGGCCCTGAGCCATGCAGGCCCAGAGGAAGCTTTCCATCACTCTCGCAAACATCTGTGACCATGAACCTATAAAGGGAAAGATTGCTTGGGTACATAGTTTTGGCAGCTTATGTATGTGCCACGGGATTGGAACCCAGGGCCTCCGTGTAGACGAGCATGCTACCATTAAGTTCCCACCCTTGCTCAGTTTTGGAAGCTTCAGTCTGTGACCATCTAGGCTCTACTGCTTTAGGCCAGAGCAGCACTCATAACAGGAGAGCACGGCAGAAAGAGCCTGCTCACCGAATGACTCGGACGTCAAGGAGAGAAAGAGGAAGGAGTCAGGGTCCTGCTGTCCCCTTCAATGACTTCGAGACCTCTCACTAAGTTCCACTTCCTAAAAGTTCCTCCAGCTGCCAAGAGTGCCACTCAGGAGACCAAGCCTTGGGGAGGACACGTAAGAGCCAACTTCAGCAAATCTGGCATGTTCAAGAAGAACCAGATGTGGTGGCACATGCCTCTAATGTCAGCGCTCAGGGGGCAGAGGCAGAAGGATTGCTGCAAGTTCCAGGTCAGCCTGGACTACATAGGGAGTTTAGTCAGCTAGACCTTACGTAGTGAAACTGTCTCAAAAAGACAGCTCAGTGGTTCAGAACATGTATTGCTTTGGAGAGTACCCAAATTTATTTCTCATCATCCACACTGGGCAGCCTGGAACTCCAGCTCCAGGAGATCTAATGCCTTCTTCTGGCCTCTTCAGGCCCCTGCACTCACCTGCACATCCCCCCCCACCACCACACACAGACACATGTGACTACACATAATTAAACTAAAATCTTGAGGACAGAAAAGGGAACCAGGCCATCTCTGTGGCTGGAGAGAATAAAGAAGGAGGACATGGCCGAAGATGTGGTCGGATCGCGGAGGTGGGAGTTCAGATGAGTGAGGACGGAATCTGTAGAGAGGTCTTGGCTTCCCCAGAATAAGTCATACGGAGTTTTGAGCAGAGAAGCAATGGTCTGATACATATCTTCATTTGTGTTTTGCTTTGTTTTAGGAGATATGGTCTCACTCGTGTAGCCCAGGCTGGCTCCTAACTCACAACCCTCCTGCCTTAACCTCCCAAGTCCTGGGATCAAAGGCATATACCATGGCACCCAAATCTGATTTATATTCTTAAAAAGATTCTTCTTGGGCACATGCCAACACCCTGGAGGTGGAGGCAGGTGGATTTCAGGGAGTTCGAGGCCAGTCTAGTCTACATAATGAGTTCCAGACCAGTCAGGGCAACATAGTAGTGAGACTCTGCCTCAAATATAGATAAATAAAAAAGAAAGAAAACCATTTCTCTGCTGTAGCAGAGGCGAAGGCACCCGGCCGTGGTGGGAAGGAAGAAGTGACTGATGGATTGCTTGCCTGGAAAAAGTGACTCCACATCTCTCTGGCCACGGAGTCCTTTTCCCCACTGGAATTTCATATAGACAAATACCTATAGCTGACTAAATTGTGGTTGTCACGTGATCAGAATGGAGAGTAGGCAAATCCCAGGGTCACTCCTCCTCAAACTTCCCCATTGCTCCACGTGAACTCTGGGACATACCGCTGGACTACCCACAATAGAGTGAAGCCCACCAATCCAGAGGGAGAGGGTGGCCAAGAGGTGGGGTAGGGGGCTAGGAGAACACTTGAAAGCTTAGAAAACCTGCTTGGTAGATTAGAGAAAGGCTTTCTTGTGATTGACTGGGCAGTGATCCGGTGAGCAGTCGGGGAGGGAGGTCTTGGGCTCTGCTTTGAGAGGAATCTCACATTCCCCTTCCTTGGACACAGGACAAACGTGTTCAGAGAAGAGTCTGGTGCCCGGCCAGATGCTACCAAGGTGCTCATCATCATCACAGATGGAGAGGCTACTGACAGTGGAGATATCAGCGCAGCCCAAGACATCACCCGCTACATCATCGGGGTATGGTCCCTCTTCCTCTGAGCTCCAGGCTCCTTCCTCAGTGCGCCAAGGTCTTCTGACTCATGGAAAACTGGTCAGAGATTTGGGGGTGTTCCAGCTCTTGCTCTCCTCCCTCACAGATTGGGAAGCATTTTAAGACTGCAAAAGGACAGGAGAGTCTTCACATATTTGCCTCAAAACCCACAAAGGAATTTGTCAAGATTTTGGACAAATTCGAGAAGCTCAAGGGTCTATTTGATGAGCTGCAGAGGAGGATTTACACAATTGAGGGTGAGTCCCAGGCCCTGGCAGCAGGTGGAGAGGAGAGGTTAGGTAGACGGCTCACCTCACCGCCACTGATTGTGGGCCCCACATGACATAAGATGGGCAACCTGGCAGAAGCCAGGAGAGGAGCCCACAGACGCTCTTTCCTGACCTGGAATAAGAGGAGCTTTTGGATGAAGACCTCAGACGGAGGACTGGAAACGGAGACTTTTCTCCAGGCACCGACTGTGCTTGTAGGAATCAGGATCCACAGGGCAGTCCCCTGTGCTGGGACGCGACCTCAGTGCCCAACTCAGTGGAAGATGCACTGTGGCGCATAGGGTGGGCCCAGGCAGACTTGGTCGAGGATCCTTGCTGCCTCTTGCTTGCTGTGCGAACTCAGACAGATCTTTTCTTCTTTGTTCACTTCGTTCTTCTCTGTTACATGAGAACAATAAGGTCGGGGTGGTGCATGTCTTTAGTCTCAGCACTCAGGAAGCAAAGGCAGGAGGATCTCTGTGAGTTCAAGACCAGCTTGATCTATATAGTGAGTTCCAGGACAGACAGGACTACATAGAGAGATCCTGTCACAAACAAACAAACAAATAAATAAATAAAAGAAGACAATACCAATTATTTATGGATGTAAAACTCAGCTGCTGTATTCATTCCTGTGGCCTCTGTAACAAAGTACCAAAGGCTAGTTGGCTTAAAACTGTGGTAGTATTTGCTCCATCTCCTCCTTTGGGCCGCAGAGTGGGTGGAGCAAATACCACTACATTAAACAACCTTGTCTTGGTCACTTTTCTGTTGCTATGATACAATGATGGCCTAAGTATCCCCACAACTGTAGAACTCTATTGAAAAACATGTATTTTATTTAATCTTTGAGAATTTCATACATACATTTTATTTTATATAAATATATACAATTTTATTTTAGCCCTGGGTGTCTGGAAACTCACTGTGTAGATTATTTGGCTGGCTTCAAACTCACAGAGATCTGCCTGCCTCTGCCTCCCAGTAGTGGAACCATTCCTGACTCAATATACAGTGTATTTCAATCACTCCCCCACTCTCATCTTCTAGCTCCTTCCAGACTCACCCCCCACCATGCCTTCTCTCAATTTCTAGAGAGAAACAAAACCCGCAAAAAACTAATACACTGAGTCCAAATAGTGCTGCCTCTGTGCACATAGGTATGGAGCCAAATCCGCTGTGTGGTCAGACCCTTGAAAACCATGATTTGGTAACGCTCAAGTTCATGCTTCCTGCCTGTCCCAAGGTCAATGTTGTGCCTCCTGCTCACTGTTCCCACAGATGTCCCCCTTCTCATTGTTCCTTGGGTCTACTTTGTCCCACAGGCACAAGCCGACAAGACATGACATCCTTTGACATGGAGCTCTCCTCCAGCGGAATCAGCGCAGACCTCCTCAAGGTGCCGAAGGATGAGATGAGGGGTGCTGTGGGGACGCAGTCGGCTCAGCTGGCACAGGATGACACTCACCCTGTTCCTCTCCTTTTCCGAGCAGGGCCATGCAGTTGTGGGAGCAGCTGGAGCCAAGGACTGGGCTGGGGGCTTTCTGGACCTGAAGAAAGACTTGCAGGATGCCACATTTGTTGGGAATGAACCACTAACCTCAGATATGAGAGCAGGCTATCTGGGTGAGCTTGCTGTTTTGTTCTGATTGGAGAAGTTGGAGAGTAGCTCAGACTAGCTTTCAAAATGACAGTGGAAACTGACTTAGCTCTTGATTTCTCTCTTTCCTTTTCGAGGGAGAGGAAGATTTGAGGCAGAGTCTGACCTAGTCCAAGATGGCCTGGAACTCACCGCAAGCCTGTTATTTTAGCTTCCCAAATGCTAGATGACAGGTGTGGACATTTTTTTTTTTTGAGACAAGCTGTTCTGTATTCTAGGATAGATTGTATGTGAATGCCACAGGGCATGTGTGGAGGTCAGAGGACAACTTGCAAGAGTTAGTTCTTCTTTCTGCCATGTGTGTCCCAGCAATCAAACTCAGAGAGATCATCAGCTTTGGTGGCAACAGCCATCCCCTGCTGAGCCATCTCACCAGCCCGGTTTTATTTAATTTCAAGAGTGCTTTTCAGCTAGGCACGATGATGGTGCAGGCCTGTAATCTCAGCACTTTGAGAGGCCGAGGCAAGAAGACTGAGAGTTCAGGGGTCATCATGGCCCAAACAGAGAGATCTGTCTCAGAAAGAAGGTGGGGTTTGGGGGAGCTAGGGAGATTAACAGTGCTTGCTGCTCATGCTGAGGACCAGAGTTCAGGTCCTAGCATCTACACTGGGCAGCTCACACCACCTGTACTCCAGCTCCAGAGACTCTGATACCCTCTTCTGGCCTGCCAGGGGGCTCGCTTTCTCTCTCTCTCTCTCTCTCTCTCTCTCTCTCCCTCTCTCTCTCTCAAATATATAAAATAAATAAAAAAAAACTATGCTAAGCTACTGGGCAGTGGTGGAGCATGTCTTTAATCTCAGCACTTGGGAGGCAGAGGCAGGCAGATCTCTGAGTTCAAGGCCAGCCTGGTCTACAAAGTGAGTTTCAGAACAGCCGGGACTACACAGAGAAACCCTGTCTTGAACCCCTCCCCCTCAAAAAAGAAATCATGCTAAGCACAGAGAAAAAGAAATGTATCTGTCTGGTCACAGTTGCCAGGGTGCTTTCTGCTCGTGCCCTGCACAGCTCCAGGCTGCTGGTCCGTCTGAGGAGCTCTTCCCAGGCTGCCCCGGGGCCTCACCTGATGCTCTTCAGTTGACTCTGTACAGTAGGCCTTTCCTCTCTTTTGCTGTCCTTGCGACGTTAGCTCTCATGAGCAGAATGAGACACACTTATGTCTCCTGTCTTATCTGTGGTCTTATCTGATTCTCAGAACCACCACCTCCATGCAGCTGGTGCTGTTCCCCCTCCCCCCTTTTTATTTTTTATTTTATTTTATTTTTTTAGATTATAAACAGACTGAGAGGCTGGAGTGATTTTCACCAGGTCACACAGGTAGGAAGTCATGGCCCTGGGATTTAAGCCACATCTCTGATACCCAGGGCGTTCTTCAGGCTGTGCTTCACACACCGAACAGGATGAGAGCCGGCCTCTCTGCCCTCCCTTCCTGTGCTTTTCTTGTTTTCCGTAGTTCTGCAGAAAGAACCGGGTACACTCTTGAGCTGTTTACTTCTGGTTTTGGGGGAAGACAAAGTTTCCCACCTGGAACTCACTCTGTAGTCCAGGCTGGCCTCAAACTCAAAGATACACCTGCCTCTGCCTCCAAAGTGCTGGGGTTGAGGTGCCCGGCTCCATACTTACCTTTATTTATTTATTGTGGCAACACCCAGAGCAGTAGCTCGCGTCACGTGCCTTCTTCCTGCCAAGCCTTATCAAGGTTTGATCTTGACCTCGCAGTGGCTTTGAGGTCTTCACAGCCTGTTTGATCTGGTCTTGTCGTCCACAGTGACCAGGGGAGCTGGGTGACGGTATTTCTCCTGGGGTGCTCTTCTACCTCTAGAGCCCCAGCAGTTTGGGCCACCAGGAAGTGGGTGACATGTGGTCATCTTTGGGTGGCTGTGGATGTCGTTCAGTATTGCTGTGGCTGCAGCTTTGGGGGGATGGGGGTTCCATTTCACTTTTGCTGCTGTCTTGGTGAAAAGATTTTTGATTTTGAGACATATATATATATATATATATATATATATATTATAAGTATAGTTTTGTCTGCATGGATGTCTGTATACCATGTGCATGCAGTGCCCTTGAAGGCCAGAAGAGGGAGTCATAGACCCTGGAACTGTGAGCCACCATAGGCACTGGGACTCGGGGTCCTCTGAAAAACAGCAGCCAGTGTTCTTAACTGCCGAACCAGCTATCCCTCCGCAAAGAGGGTTTTGAAGTAACATGTTTAAGCATGGACATTTCTCACGTGTCCTTCCCTCCCGTGTCTTTTGATGTGAGTAGCTGGGCTGATGTGGAACTGGTAGAGTCCCTGTGCTGTTGAGTACAAGCGTGCATCAGCACATCAGCTCTTCGTTTTCAACACGCACATCAACTTTGCCAGGGTTTCTCTGGGTAGCCTTGGCTGTCTAGAACTTGCTTTGTAGACCAGGCAGGCCTCGAACTCAGAGATCCACTGCCTCTAGCTCCCAAGTGCTGGGGCTGCAGGTGGGCGCCACCATGCCCAGCTCTTTGCCTTCTTCTGAGGAGATTGTGTGAGTTGCTTACCTTGTTGCTCTGACCACACCCCTGACAAGGCACATAGGGAAGGAGGGGGTTATTTTTGGCTCAGGTTTAGGAAGGGACACAGTACACCGGTGTGTGTGTGGGGGGGGGGGGTGCATGGCGGCAGGAGTTTGAGGTCACAATTCATCTGTAGTTTAAAAAAAAAAATTACTATTTTTCCTTCAGTCCTGGAACTCAGCATGAGATGGTACTGCCCACATCAGGGTGGGTCTTCCCTCCTTGGTTAAACCTTGTCGGAAGGGTGGGAGAAATGGCTCATTTATTTAGAGCACTTGTCAGGCCTGCCGACAGTCAGCTGGGTAGCTGGGTAGAGGCGTGCGGATTGAAGAGACAATGAAGAAGACAGAAGAGAGTCGAGAGGTCTGCCGCTCAATGCCGGACAGCCCCGAGTTTATTTCACAGCCAGCTGATATACAGCCTTGAAGGACAGAGGTAGAGCAATGCACAGCACAGGCATTCAGCCACTGTCTATCCTGCCTTGCGTCAAGGAGCAGGCAGTTTCTTTTCTGTCTCAGTATACCTCTGGCTGGCATCAGCAGCCTGCATCTAGCTAAATAGTGTGTTCCTTCCTGTGGGCTAATCAGGACTTTCTCACAGCCCTTTAAGGAGACTCTGTGGGCTACTCAGAACTTTATCACAGCCCTGGAGCAAACAACCCTGAACTCTATTGACTTAGAATAGACTTCAGATTCAAACTGGGAAACTGAGTAAGCTGTGGGCTCCCACGAGCACTTACTACTCTCACAGAGGACTGGAGTTTGATTCCCAGCACCCACATGGTGGCCCACCACCACCTGTAATGCCAATTTCAAGGAGTCTGACACCCTCTTCTGGTCTCCATGGTTGCTAAGTATACACATGGGACACATACCTATGTACAGGTAAGACACTCACATACATGACATTAAATTGTGCCTCAGCAGACACTCTTTGTCCATCGGCACACGGATGGCTGTCCCCTGGGTTAGCAGGTTGTCCACAATTGAGAAGTTCTGGGGTGGTAAGGCTGTTCAGTGCATATGACTGCCGCTCTCAGGCAAAAGGTCTTCTGGCTATTTCCATGTATCTTGTTATGAGCCCGATGTTGTGGGCTCTCCTTCTCCCAGAAGCCTTTGTACCTCTAACTCCAAGTTCCTCGCCTCGGTTTAGGTTACACTGTGGCCTGGCTGCCCTCCCATAGCTCCATGTCACTACTGGCAGTGGGAGCCCCACGGTACCACCATGTTGGACAAGTACTGCTCTTCCAAGCACCCGAAAATGGAGGACCCTGGAGTCAGATCCAGAAAATAGAAGGGACTCAGGTGAGAGAGGCCGGAAGGGCGTCCGTCCGCCAGGGCAACATGAGTGATGGTTCCTCTGCCCTGCAAACACTGTACTGTGTGGGATGAACCACGTTTGCAGCTTAGAGCAGGCTCTGAGGTAAATTGTCCTTTCTCCACTCTCCACCTTGAGACACTGACCCTCCAGGGGCCCAACTCATCTTAATTCACATAAGCTCAAGGGTGGACCCTAGACCTGGTCCTGCATTTGAGGTGGGGGAAGGTGGATGTGGTGCAGCTGAGGGGTGGGAGGGGACCTGCACTTCCTGCTGGCCCTGCTGACTCTTCCTGGGATGCCTTCCTGTCCCCACAGATTGGATCTTATTTTGGTGGGGAGCTATGTAGCGTTGACTTGGACCAGGATGGTGAGGCAGAGCTGTTGCTGATTGGAGTGCCCCTGTTCTATGGGGAGCAGAGAGGAGGTCGGGTGTTTATTTACCAGAGAAGAGAGGTGAGAACCAGGACTCCCAGTGAGGCAGGGAAGGGGGCGAGGCGGGAGCTCTGCTCAGGTCTGGGTTATTCTGAAAGACTTCTCCGCTATGCCAATGAAACCTACAACATACCCTTTAAACAACAAACAGCACTGATAGTCTTTGTGGTATGTTGTGCAAAGCCTGGCGCCAAGTGTCTTGTATGCATGGCCTCATTTCATTGTTGATGGTCTCCTAAACCCTACAAGCCGTGTGTTCCGGATGTGAGCGCAAGGCTAGGGAGGCTTCCTCATGTCCCAGAGCCACAAGGTCATGTAGACAGAAAGGAACTGGGCTGTCAGCCTGACAGCAAGCAGCGTTGAGATGCTTTGAGGATCTGTTCACACCTTTCTTTTGTGCTCTTCAATGTATCAACCACAATGCCACGTTCTGGGAAAGTTTGCTGAGGTTGAGGTTAAGGTGTAAGCCGGGCAGTGGTGGTGCACGCCTTTAATCCCAGCACTTGGGAGGCAGAGGCAGGCAGATCTCTGTGAGTTCAAGGCCAGCCTGGTCTACAGAGTAAGATCCAGAACAGGCACCAAAGCTACACAGAGAAACCCTGTCTCGAAAAAACAAAACAAAAACAAAACAAAACAAAAAACAAAAAAAAAGAGGTTAAGATGTGATCCATCTCCTTCCCATGAAGGTGTTCAACATGGTTTCAGAGCTGCAGGGCAACCCTGGCTACCCACTTGGTCGGTTTGGAGCTGCTATAACTGCCCTGACAGACATCAATGGGGATGGGCTGACAGACGTGGCCGTGGGAGCCCCTCTGGAGGAGCAGGGGGCCGTGTATATCTTCAATGGGCAGCCTGGTGGGCTTAATCCCCAGCCAAGCCAGGTAAGGTACCCTGCCTGCCCATCAAACTGGTACCTCATGCGCCTTGAAACCTCAAGGCTCATAGCCTAGCCTGAGCCTTGACTTTGTTTCCTGCACCTGACCTCTCTCCGCTTAGCATCTATTTCTCTCTTGCTCCCTCCCAGAGAATCCAAGGAACCCAGGTGTCCCCAGGAATCCAGTGGTTTGGACGCTCCATCCATGGGGTGAAGGACCTTGGAGGGGACAGGCTGGCAGATGTAGTTGTGGGAGCCGAGGGCCGGGTGATTGTGCTGAGGTAAGACGGGCTTCCCGAGTCGCTCTGATTAATGTAGCTCTCTTCCTTCACGGAGCCTCAGGGGCACTGTGCTCCAACTCTCAGAGGCCAGCCCTCCTTCACGGTTTCAGGATCTTACCCCAGGCTCAGCAGCACTACTCAGAGACAGAGAAGGGATTTGAATCCAAGTCTCTCTGGATCTGAAGGCTTGGGTTCTTGAAACCCAAGTTTCTCCATTTTTGAAGTGGTGGTGACATTTTCTGCTTTGTTAGTGACATGGTACAGGGAATAGATATTATCACATATTATGCCTTTAAAAATTATGCTCATTTGTATGTCTGTGTGTGTGTTTACTCTCATGCAATGCCACACCACATGTGGGGATCAGAGCACAACTCTGTCCTTCTGCCCTGTGGGTCCCAGGCTTGGAGGCAAACTCCTTTACCCTCTGAGCCATCTTGCTGACCCCCTTTCTGTTTTTGGGGGTATGGTGGGGATAGAATCCAAAGCCTTGTGCAGGTTAGGAAGGCATTCTATCACTGCCCTTAGTGTGGTTGCCAAAACTTTTTTGTCTTATTTGTTTGTTTGTTTGTTTTTGTTTTGTTTTTTTCTTTTGTTTTTAAGTCCATGGCCTGGTTTGGTGGTCCGCATTGTTGTGTTTTTTATTTGGGGGATTTTGTTTTGTCTTTTCAAGACAGTGTCACAATGGTGTACAGGCTGGCTTAGAGCTCAGTACGGTAGCCCAAGCTGTCCTTGAAGTCAAGGTCTTTGAGCCTCTACCTCCCTTTGCCAGGATTCCAGGGATGTACCATCATGCTCAGCACCTGACCCACCTTGAACACTGGGGCAGACACTGAGCCCTGAGTGTGTGTGAGGACAGGTATAATGAAAACTTGAAGGTAGACTGCTGAGGGCCACAAGGAGATGAACAGGCTCCTGAAAGGCAGTAGCAGAGACAGCCTATTGCAGATCAGGGCATCTCTGAGGGGCCGGTGTTGGAGCTGAGAACTGAAAGGTGAGAATGTGTAGGCTGGCAGAAGCCTAGGTTGAGAGATTTATAGGAATCCCAGCATGTGTCAAGGCCATAAGGAAGGTGGAAGACTGATAGGAAAGAGGGAAGTGTGGCTAGGATGTGGTTGTCCCAGGGGCATTGTGGTAGGAAATCAGACTTTTAGGACAGGCAATAAATACATCATGGGTAATAAAAAGCTTGAAATTTATTCTGAATATTATATGGCATGACATGGTCTACATAGTGATTTCCAGGTCAACCAAGGCCTATAGTAAGACCTTATCTTAATCTATCTGTCTATCTGTCTATCTATCTATCTATCTATCTATCTATCTATCTATCTATCTATCTATCAATCATATGGCAATGGGCACAGTCTCTAAGTCTACTTCCTAATACCACAGCCCCCAGCTGCTTACAGCACTGGGCTTGTAGGTGTGTGCTGCTGGTCCCCTCTGGTTTCTCTTCTTCTCTTTAGTTCTTTTAAAAACCGATGGGGATCGGCTTTCTCTGTCCACCATGTAGTTTCCTGAGACTGAACCCACGTGATCCAGCTTGGTAGCAGGTGCCTTTACCTGCTGAGCCACTTCATTGACGGCCTTTTTAAAAATTATGTTTATTGGGCTATTTGTGGTGATGCATTCCTTTAATCCCAACACTTGGGAGGCAGAAGCAGGTGGATCTTTGTGAGTTCAAGTTCAGCCTAACCTACAGAGCAGTTTCCAGGCCAGCCAAGGATATATAGTGAAGCCTTGTCTCAAAACCAAGAAATTATGTTTGTTTATTTATTTGTGCATTATATGTATGTGTGTGCATGTGTGTATATGTGCTCACACTCACACCTGTGTGCCATGGCACAATGTGGAGGTCAGAGGACAATGTGTAGGAGTCTCTTCTGTTTCTACCGTTTGGGTCCTGGGGACCAAACTCATCATTAGGCTTGATGGTCAATGCTTTTACCCATCATCTTACTGGCCCTGGTTTCTCTCTTTTCTTACAAAGATCATTTCTTTAGGGAAAAATGGATCACAAGGCTAGTGAACTAGGGAAGCCCTAGTTGTCACTGCTGCTAATATCGAGGGACTTCTCACAGTGACATGGGAAGAGAGTCCTCTGTCTCTGCTGGACAGAACTCCCAAATGTGAGTCACAAGCCCAGGGGGATGTGCTCAAGGGAGAGACTTAGTGGTTTTCTGCTCTGCAGCTCGAGGCCTGTGGTGGATGTTGTCACTGAGATGTCCTTCTCCCCAAATGAAATCCCAGTGCATGAGGTGGAGTGCTCCT
Organism: Peromyscus aztecus; assembly: GCA_902168405.1. NCBI lineage: Eukaryota > Metazoa > Chordata > Mammalia > Rodentia > Cricetidae > Peromyscus > Peromyscus aztecus. The sequence goes on along the minus strand of CABHPQ010000629.1, from coordinate 3,425 downwards.
TCTCAGCCAGTCAGGAGCAGAAGAAAGGAGTCATGCTCACGGTGTGCTTCCAGATCCAGGCCCTCACGCCTCAGTTTCAAGGTCACTGCCATCCCCCTGTTCCCAGAAGAGCTCCCAGCATTGGGAAGCCTCCCATCGTTCAACAGCCTCCCTTTGTGCCCAGGTCGCCTGCTTGCCAACCTTAGCTACACCCTGCAGCTGGATGGCCATCGGACGCGGAGACGAGGTCTGTTCTCGGGAGGGAGCCACGAGCTCAGTGGGAACACATCTGTCACCCCAGTTAAATCCTGCATGGACTTCAGGTTTCACTTCCCGGTAAGGGAGCTGATGCTGGTGTTCTGGGAAGGGCTGACCAAAGTGAGAAGCAATAAGGGTATAGGCTTAGCTCTGTCACCATACAGCTGTGACAAATGACACTCATTTCTTTTTTTTTTTTTTGTTAGGTTTTTTTTTTTTTTTTCCCAAGACAGGGTTTCTCTGTGTAGTCCTGGCTATCCTGGAACTCACTCTGTAGACCAGGCTGGCCTCAAATTCACAGAGATCCATCTGCCTCTGCCTCCCGAGAGCTAGGATTAAAGGTGTGCGCCACCATGCCCAGCCCTGGTATTTTGTTTTGTTTTGTTTTGTTTTTTGAGACAGGGTTTCTCTGTGTTGGTTTTGGTGCCTGTCCTGGACCTCGCTCTGTAGACCAGGCTGGCTTCGAACTCACAGAGATCCTCCTGGCTCTGGCCCTTGAGTGCTGGGATTAAAGGCATGCACCACCACACCCAGCCCCCTCCCCAATTAATTAACTAACTAACTAATTTTTGCTTTTCAAAGGTTTATTTGTATATGTATTTTATGAGTGCTCTACCTGCATGTGCACCTGCACATCAGAAGAGGCATCAGATCCTTATAGATGACTGTCAGCTACTGTGTGGATGCTGGGAGCTGAATCCAGGACTTTTTGAAGAGTAGTCAGTGCTCTTAACCCCTGACCCATCTCACCAACCATTGGCCCATTTTTTTTTTTAAATATTATTTTGGACAGTTGCTGAAATGTTCAAATGGAGTTTGCTTGTTGCTTGTGTTAGGTTTCTTCTCTGGGATGGCAAACCCACAGAAATAGAAGCAGTACCCAGGTGGTCGGCACCCACCCTGGACAATTGTCCACTCCCAGTCTCGGTTTGTTCCTGACTAACACCGTCTCCCTCTGCTCCTCGCACCCCACTCTTGCAACTCTGGAAACTTAAAACATAAATTTGCCAGAGAAGACAGCAGCATGACACAGGGAACCTTGAGTTTTAGATCTGGGGATGTGGGTTCTTGGCCCCGTTCCTCTCAGCTCTAGATGTGAAGACAATCATGTCAGTGTTTAGAGCTCTTCCCCTCATTCTGAATAGGGAATGATTGTGCCCACTCTGAAGATCAACAGGTTCCTTAGGCATAGTTCAAATTGACAGCCTACCTAGGCTGTTATGGCCACTAGTAATAACAAAAGATTAAACCAAAGTCTGTAGTCAGAGAAGGAATAGCCTAGTTGTTCTGGAATATTCCTGCATGAATTTTGATAATGGCTGTCTAGGACAGATATATACATAATATATTATTAAATAAATATGTATATATTATATATGTATGTATTATATATGTGTACATATGTTATGTATATGGGTGTTTTGCCTGCATGTATGTCTTTGTACCACTTGCATGCCTGGTGCCCAAGCAAGACAGAAGGCATTGGCTCTCCTAGGTTTGGAGTTACAGATAGTTGTGAGCCATCTGTGGGTGCTGGGAATCAAGCCCAGGTCCTCTGGAAGAGCAGCCAGTGCTCTTAACAAATAAGCCATCTTTCAGCTCCCTAGAGCAATCTTTAAAACATTGTTTGTTTGAAAAAGGTCTCACTCTGTAGCCCAGGCTGGCCTGGAGTGCTAGATAATCCTCTTGCCTCAGCCTCTTAAGTCCTGGTATTACAAGCATGAACCACCATGCCTGGATCAATTTAATAATGGTGTCTTAGTTACTTTTCTATTGCTATGAAGAGACGCCATGGCCAAGACTACTTATAGAAGAGTTTGTTGGAGACTAGCTTACAGTTTCAGAGAGTGAGTCCATGATCATCATGGCAGGGAGCATGGCAGCAGGCAGGCAGGCAGGCAGGCATGGCACTAGAATAGCTGCCATCTGATCTACAAGCAAGAAGCAGAGAGAGCTAAGTGGGAATTACATGGGCTTTTGAAACCTCAAAGCCCATCCTCAGTGACACACCTCCTCCAACAAGACCACACCTCTTAATCCTTCCCAAACAGTTCCACCAACTGGAGACCAAGTATCTAAATGTATGAACCTATGGGGGTCACTCTCATTCAAACCACCACAAATGATTCAAGTGCTTCCATTACAACCTGTGGAAAACTGTGGGACTGATTAATGATGTCTGGCGATGAGGAATGAGCTCTTGTACTGGGAAGCGCATTATAAATGCCTGATCTATAATGTGTTTGGTGCGTTTAAGTGTATGTGGTGGAAAATGGTAAGCTGTTAACACATAACTACTAGAGTGTTACTGTTGGCGAAGTGCAGAGGAGGCATGCTCTCAGTCGGCGTCGGGGTTCTGGTTAGATTCCTCATGACGCCGTGTTCTCCCCTCAGATCTGCATTCAAGACCTCATCTCCCCCATCGATGTCTCTCTGAATTTCTCTCTTTTGGAGGGAGAAGGAACACCGAGGAACCCAAAGATGGTAAGATCAATGGAGGGATGGATGTTTAAAGGGAAGACTGGAAAATCTAGTTAGCAACAGGAAAGCTAATATGTGTTACTTAAGCAAGAAGGGAATTCATAGGAGTTTGTATTTAAAACTGCTTTGGGAAGAAGGGGGGCAGGGTCTTCCCCAGGTTCTGAGGGCTCTGATGGGTGGAGTCTGCAGGGTCTCTTCAGTGAGGCTGTTCTAGGCCCTGCTAGGCATCAACCCAACCACATTGCTTTCCAGCACTGTCCATCACCCACTCCAGGAGAACCTCAGAAGGCCTAGCTTTGGGCTCGGCCTGTCCTCTGAGGTTACAAAGACGGGGCACCTGAATTAGCCTTCTCCCTTCTGTGTGGTCAATTCAATGTCAAATTGGGGTGCTATCGAGCTAGTAGGGGAAAAAAAAAATCCATCCTAATTCCCAAGATCAGACATTCCCCAGGCAGCGCCAGAAGTGTGACACCCTCTTTCGAAACTCTTGACAGTCGGCTGGTGGTTGGGCTGGTGAGAGGTCTGGGGGAAAGAAAGTGACCTGGGAACTCAACTGTGGACCTTCCTAGCAAGGCCTCAGTGGGTTCTCTCCCCACCCGTCTCCTGGGACTGCTTTCTACTATGTAGAGAGCTCTTCTTAGTGAGGCTCTTCCAGAGGAGGCCGTGTGGTGACCATCAAGCTCATTCTGTGCCTTTGGTGTCAAACA
>CABHPQ010000628.1:37463-49202 GCA_902168405.1 Peromyscus aztecus | reverse complement strand
CTGGAGTTGAGAAATGTTAACAAAACACCCAAAGAAGCCATTCTCTCAGAGAGCACCTGGAATCCCAGACAGGGTGCAGATGTGTGATGCTGTGGGCCTCAGTGCACTTCAGAATGGAGAGGTGCAGGGGCCGCAGAGTCCTTCCTGATGCCGTCGCCAGAGCCGTCGTCTGAAGTGTGCTGTTGGAGGTAAACACTGCACCTTCGATCCCAGAACACAATAATACCAATTTCCCCAGCTTTACACAGCCAGGGACCCGTGTCTACCCACCCCAGCCTGCCTGAGGTCGCCATTACGGCCCCTTTTAGCTGTCCACATGTTCTCCCTCGGGATCTCTCTGTGACCTTGTTCTAGCAGACTTCCTTCTATGTGCAGTGACTGAGTTCAGCCATCTGCTGTTCACTTCCTGTCTTCTCCAGGGAGTCTGTCTTGCTCTTTGCTGTGTCCTTAGTACCTAGCGAGTACCTACGTGTCCACAAGTGAGTGAAATGATTGAGCTAAGGAAGACATCCAGACGTGAATGACATGAAGGTGGTCCATGCAAGGCCAAGCATGGAGCTTATTCCCGAAGTAGAAGCAAGTTCTAGCCTTGACCGTGGCAGAGAGGGCTGTGACAGGTGACAGGTGACAGGTGGAGTCCCAGCTGCACCCTTCTCTTGGATCTGCACTAATTCTCACAATGACTCCGCACAGTTGACAGAGGAACATCAGAACAGCTCCAGAGCCTGGACTGCTGGCCACTGCTTGGAGGTGGAGGACAGAGTCTTGAAGGGACAGTCACCGGGTGGGCTGTCCGTCAGTGCGTGGGTCCTGGTCCAGCCAGTCTGAGCATTCTCCAGCAGCAGGCTAATCCCTGGCCTGCCCTGAGCCCATCTCCATTGCCCTTGTCAGACATTAAGAACCTGAGCAAGGACAATCGGTCACTTGGGGAAGCTGGATGAGCGCTGTCCCCGAGAGAGGTAGGGAAGGTGAAATGCTTGCGTGACCTAGGGCAGGAGCATTTGCCTCTGATGAGTGAGCAGCTGGCCTGCTTTATTCTCTGTCATTGGTGGTCCTTCTCTCAGCATCGGGTCCCAGCCGCTGGCAGAGGAACCACCCTGGGAACAAGGTCAGCAGAAAGGAATGGAGCAAGGACTCCCTGGGCCACCTCAGGGCAGAGTGACCTGCGGATTCTTTAGGAAAAAGGCCACTTTCTGGGCCACAGCATCCAGCTCACTTGGGCTGGCTGACTGCAGGAGGTTGCTCTTTGGGACAAAATAGTGCTTCAGAAAGTGCTGGCTCACACATCTGTGCAGCTTCCGGACCAGGCGGAGGAGTGCTTGATGGAAGACCTGCCAGTCCTTGAGGTGTGGGTATTTCTCACATGTCCAGAAGAGCACGGTCTGTGGATGAAAGATGGTGGGAACAAGTTGAGTTTTCGTGGCTCTGGGAGGAGGAGCAAGGCATCCTGGGAAAACTGGATTCACCGGGAATTCATGACCCATTGCCTCACCAGAGCCTGGGGCTTAGCTAGCTGGCTCACACCTCCCAGTTACTCTCTTTCCCTTTCCTCTGCCACCTTGACCACCAACACTCTCCCAGTGAGTCATACCCTGCTTCAAGTAGAGGCCCTCTGCCTCCCAGCATCCAGGGAACATGGAAGCCCTCATCTCCTGGATGGGAGAGATCTGCCAACACAGCAGCCTCCCCTTTCCCTCTCTGCATCCACCGCTCTCACGGGCCTCTGCCTCCTAGGAGCCCTACAGGATCGATTCCCCTCTTTGCAGACGGCCTCTTGGCATGGGGTCATAGCCCTCCTGCTCTCCCATGGCTGTCTCCCCTCTGGTAAGTCCAGGCACCCTGCTAAATTCCTCTCTTCTCACTCATTCCTTGCCTCCACCTACTCCAGTCAGGAGTCTTCTGCCATGAATCCTGAAGGCTGTGCTCCTAGCCCAAGATCTCCAGGGCTCCAATGGCAGGGCAGGCCCTTTTCTGCCTCACCGCTTCTCATTTTCAGTGGATCAGACAGTTGGCCACACCCTGCCTCGCTAACCACTGTTCTTCTGGCCTCTAAGACAAAGGTCTCCCAGGCTTTCTCCTCGAATCCCAGCTACTCCAATGCTCTGCACCCACCTACGTCTGGGGTCTCTAAGGACACTCCCTCCCCGCCCACCTGCCCCCTTCTGCTCTTGCCCCTCCCCTGCCTGGTGCTCAGTAAGATGCAGGACTCACACCCGCACCTTCTCCAGCCCAGACTCTGCTCCTGACCTGCTTAGTGTTGGGTATTGGAAAGTTTCCTCCGTTTCAACATGCCCAGACTGAACTCACGGCCTTTCCCACAAACCTGCTCGGCCTCTAGACCTGCTCATCCAGTCAGCTGGGCCAGACACAGCCTGGGCCTGCATCCTCCCTGTCACTCAACCCAACCCGCTCATCTTCCTGCTCATTGGTCTCTCAGACCTGCCACTCAGCTTCATGCCCCGCCCACTGTCCTCCCCGCCACACATCTCATCCTCTTTGGCAGCTGGTTAACCTGTGTGTGCCTATCCCAATTACCAGCAGCCAATCTGTAGGTTTGTGTTTTTTTTGTTGTTGTTGTTTGTTTGTTTTTAAGTATAAACCCTCATTAATTTTGTTTGTTTGTTTTATCTAAATAACAGTTCCTCTCCCTCTTGGTTAACTAAGAGACAAAACAGGGTCTCACTTTGTAGCCCAGGCTGGTCTGGAGCTGTGTAGCTCAGGCTGGCCTCTTACTCACAGAGATCCTCCTGCCTCTGCCTCCTGAGTGCTGGACTTAGAGGTAAGCGCCACCACACCTGGCTAAGGGAGCAGTTCGTAACATGCTCTGTGAGGTTTGGTCCGCGCCTTGCTGGCCGGCCTTCCGACAGGCAGGTGTCAAGAACGATGTGGAAGCAGCCCAAGCGCCAGGAGTGGATGGCCAGGGCACACAGCACAGAGACACAATGGAGGGCTGTGCACCCAGAGAGAATGGAACCCTGTCCTCTACTGGAAGCAAAATGGAAGGACATGTGCTAAGTCAAAGGTGCCAGACGCAGAGAGACAGACACGGCTCGGTCCTCCTCACGCGTGGAAACTGAAGGGTGAAGCAGGTCTGAACGTGGTGTGCTGAGGACTGGAACTGGGAAAGGGGCGGGGTAAAGGGGGGCAGTGCAAAGGGAGGTGGATGTGATTGGTTCACCTTGTCCACATGTATAAAAATGTTATACCGCCGGGCGTTGGTGGCGCACGCCTTTAATCCCAGCACTCGGGAGGCAGAGCCAGGCGGATCTCTGTGAGTTCGAGGCCAGCCTGGGCTACCAGGTGAGCTCCAGGAAAGACGCAAAGCTACACAGAGAAACCCTGTCTCGAAAAACCAAAAAAAAAAAAAACAAAAAAAGTCACACCAAACCCAACTAGTATATGCAACTAAACACAGCAATCAAAAATAACAGCATCAATTTGAAAAGAATTTGAAGTCCTGGATGAATGAAGAGCACTTGCTGCCCATTCAGAGGACCTGAGTTCAATTCCCAGGACCCTCTTCTGACCTCCTCAGGCACCTGCACATACGTGGCATATACTCACATAGACACATACACATAAATAAAAAATAATAATACATATTTAAAATTTTAAAGAGTGGATAATCTCTTCAACTAAAGTGGACCTGGGAAAAGTGGGGAGGCAGGGAGGGAGGGAGGGAGAGAGAGAGAGAGAGAGAGAATAACACACAAACACACACACAGAAACTGACCACACCTCTCACATGATACAAAATTAACTCAAAATAGATCGTGGTACTAAAATATAAGGCCTGAAATCATGGAACTAGGGAAAGCGGGGTGATGCTTCGTGGTGTAATCGCAGGCAAAGCTTTTTCAGAGAAGACCCAACAGTACAGGCAACAAAGGGGGAAATGGATGCGGTGGACACACTGAACTCGGAGGCGTCTGCACTGCAGAGCAGTCGCCTGGGTGAGGTGCGGTGCGAGGGAATGTTAGCAAGCTGTACTCCTAAGGGGGTCAACAGTCAGAACATACACAGAACTCAACAGCACAGGAACAAACACCACCATGGAAAGTGGATCAGTGAGAGCAAGGGCCGTTTCCCCAAAGAAAATGCACAAATGGACAAGTATCTAAGTCCCTGTCTTCAGGGAAGTGCAGGACAAAACCACAGAGAGATGCCACCTTACCCAGTGAGACACAACACCCAGGCTGTTGTGAAAAAGACAAAAATGAGCCGGGCATTGAGAATGCACGCCTTCAATCCCAGCACTTGGGAGGCAGAGGCAGGCAGATCTCTGAGTTCGAGGCCAGCCTGGTCTACAGAGTGAGTTCCAGGACGGCCAGGGCTACACAGAGAAACCCTGTCTCAAAAAAAAAAGACCAAAACAGAGTAAAGTGAGAAGACAGAAAGGGCAGGGGCACTCATATAAATGAGTGTAGCTTTTGTGGAAACAGGTGGGAGGTGCCTACAAAACTTAAAGTTTGGGTATGCATACCAAGGAAATGAAATTAGAATTTTAAAGAGCTACCGATACTCCGGCTACCAGCAGTATTATTCACAATAGCCAAGGAAAAAAAGTGACCAACCTAGGTGTCCATCAACAGAAGACTAGAGAAGATGTGGTAGGCCGACACAGTGGACTACTACTCAGCCACCAAACGACGACTGAAATCCTGCCGTGCACAGCAGCATGGAGGAAGTGGAGGAGCTTCTGCTGAGTGAGATAAGAAAGGAAGGGGAAGACAGACACTGCGTGCTCCGGGTCACGTGTGCATGGATACGGCGGGCTCCACAGAAGCAGCCGGGGAACAGCGGTTATGGGTCGTTAGGAAGGGAGGAGAGGGGGACAAAGGAGGGTAAGGTGGAAGGCAAAAACCCCAGGAGGGAGAGTTTAAAACTCGCCAGCGCAGCAGGGGTCTGCTGCGGTTGATAGCGATTCTTTCGGTTTTTGAAATAACTGGAGGAGTTCAAAGCCCCCAACCCGAAGACAGAATAAACATCTGAGGAGACATGCTGATCGCCGGGCTTTACGTGGTGGACGGTCTGTGTGTCTCCAGCTACTATTCCACCCCTCACAGACACTATGTGATACAAGGTGTTAATCCACACAATAAATCGTCCCTAATGTCACATCAAACAAGAAGGGAAGAGAGAGGAGAGGAGAAGAAAAGGGAAGTCAGGAAGGGAGGGAAGAAAGCCAAGTCGCTACCACCCCTGGCAGGTGTGGGACACACAGCTGGGGTTCATGTGTCACCACGCGCAGAAAAGCATGCAGTGTGGAAACCCTGGGATTGAAAACGGTTCCCACGGCCCCATCCTGATCCCATCACACACTGGGACCCACCTGGAGACGGTTGCCCTGACTCCCCCCACCACACCCCGTGCTCACCTGCAGGTGGTGGGTGGTGATGACTGGCCTCTGCCCTGGACACCACACATCCTCCTTCAGCTGCCTCAGGACCTGGAAGCATCGCCTGCGGCAGCCCCCATCCTCATCCAACTGCTCAAACAGCACCTGTTCTGCCTGGGGGAAACTCAGCTGCCAGTGATAACTGGACCGGGCCACCAAGTTGAACCCAAATGACTGAAAATGACAAAAGGATTGGGAAAATGAGAAACACGATTCTGGCTAAAGTAGAGAGCAGCTCACGTAGCTTGAAGGACCCATGGCCCACAGCATATGGTATGTCTATGCGATAGTGGAATACTATTCAGCCAATAAAAAGGATCAAATCCAGCCGTTCGTAGGAACACGGATGGAATTAGAGTATAATGTGCAAAGGGCAGCAATGCAGAAAAAGGACAAACACATACTGACTATTCTCACTCACATGTGGATGGCAAAACATAGAGGCCTAAAGGGCAGCGTGGAGAAACACAAGGCATCATGGGTACACGCAGGGAGCAGGGGGAGGCTCAGACCACTTTAAGGCAGCTGCTTCTGCCCCTGTCAGAGCCATTGAGGACTTATCAGCCTTCACCTAGGTCACTGGGCTCTGCCCCATGCTCACTCTGCAGGCCCAGGGTTTCTGATAAGAAACCTGCATTTCTGACAAGCTCATGGGTGATGCTGCCACTGGGGGAGCGGGTGGGGGACAGCAGACACGTTGGAACAGCAGTTCTAAGGAAATATCCCCCCCCCCCCCCCCCCCCACAGTAAGCCGTTACATGGTCAGTAATGAGATCGGCAAGGCTGTCAGCCCTCCCACAGAACGAGCCCCGCCTGGTCACCCATACCTTGATGCACTCCACTCTCTCTGGGGAAGGCCACCGCTTCAGACACCTAGGCCACTGGGCTTTCTCGGACCAGGCGGTGGGGATCTCCACAGTAGGGGCCAGCTCTAGCTCCACCTGGCCTGTGGACGTTTCCACGGCAACCCAAACAGCAGCTCGGTTTGCTAGCACACTGACCTTGCCTGATGGGAACCAACCAGGGAGACCCTTGATAAGAGAAGGCATTTGCTTTACACACAAGCAGCAGGGCAGGGGCAGGAATGAGTGAGCAGACACTGTGGACAGCTGTCAGGGTGTCTGTCACCCAGTGTCAGCTCTGTTGACACCAGACAGTCAGCCACTGTCACAGCCTGGCCGGGAAAGCTCATGGTCAGGGGGCTCTTTCCTTTTCCTCCTCATTCCTCCAAAGCTTTTCAGCACATGTTATTTTAGGGTGTGTGTGTGCGTGTGTGTGTGTGTGTGTGTGTGTGTGTGTGTGTGTGTGTGTGTGTGGCAAGAGATAGAACCCAGGGCTTCACACAAGCTCATCACAATACCTCTGAGCTATAATCCGAGTCCAGAGGGTTTCCATTTAAAGTGATAGATTCCTTTCAGGAGGTTCAACGAAGGGGAGTCATGGGAAAAGACAGAAAAGGATCATATTGGCTCCTGAGACGCCATCTAACACTTCCACCTCGACGCCAGTTTGGGAGGGAAGGCAGGCGAGAGTAAGGGCGGAGCTCTTCACTCTGAAGTCAGGATTTTGCTCAAGGGTGGCTCTGACCCCACCTCATCCAGGTCCCTTCCAGGGGAGTCCTACTAGCCTGTTTCATCTGAATCAGTCTCACGGATGGTGTTTGCTTCTACCATCCATCTCAGGAGCCAGCTTCACCTAGATGTATTTCTCATCCTAAGTCCATCCGATCGTGAAGCCCCTCCGAGCATGTTATAACTGAGCTGGAAAGGGTCAGGTGAGTGGGAGAGGTTTCTCATTTCATTTACCAAGCTGGCAGAGAGGAGGAAATAAGTGTGTGTGGTGAGTTTTCCGGCTCATGAGCCAGCCTGCCCTCATTGCCAAAGGGCTCCTCTTTACAAAACAACAGATTATTATTATTATTGTTGCTGTTGTTATTATTATTATTATTATTATATGTACATATGTATGTATGTATGTATCTGAGCACCTGCATGATTTCATGTTCACCACGTGCATGCAGCAGCCTGCAGAGGCATGAAGAGAGCATCAGAGTCCCTGGAACTGATGTTACAGACAGGGTGCTGGGAACTGAACCCCAGTCCTCTACAAGAGCAGCAAATGCTCCTAATCACTGAGCCATCTTTCCAGCCCCAGCACCTGAGTGTTTCTGATTGTTTGGCTTCCTTACAGATAAGAATGAGAGTGTCTTGACCTAAGGTCTGTCATCTCACTCTGCCCTTCTTAGGAGAAAATTTGAAGCTTTTAACTGTGTTTGGCTGCACGGAGGAAAGCATGCTATTCTGAGCTAGCTGTGACGGCTGAGAGTTTACATTTCACCAGAGCAGCCCGGACAAGGCTAGGATACAGAGTGTTACTTCAGCTTTGTTTACTGAAACCTCCTCACTGGCCCAGCTGGACTCACCCATCTCTCCTTTCTCTAGTAGATCTTCTCCAAGTGTTAGGAGTGACTGAACTTGGAGCTAGCCTGCCTGCCTGGCCCACACCTTACTTCTGCAGATGCAGGCGGCTCTGGTGTGTGTGACCCTCAGCTAGTGACTTCATCTGTCTCAGTCTTTTCCTTTTTAAATAGGTACAGAAAAGATTTTTTTTTTTTCTGACAAAGTCTCCTGTATCCCAGGCTGGCCTTGAACTTTTGATCCAGCAGAGAATGACCTTGAATTTCTGGTCTTCCTGTCTCCACCTGGCAGAGTGCAAAGATCAGAGGTGTGCCCCCACATGTCTGATGTATGCATGGCTGGGGATCCAATTCCAGGTGTTACACATGCCAGGCAAATATTCTGTCAACTAAGCTGCATGTTACCCCAGTCTCAGGGTGTCTCAGAATTAAATAATCCACACAAGTACTTTCTATAAAGTAAACCTCTATGAGATGTGACCAGGCTGGAGACTTTCAGAGTTCTGTTTGGACAAGCAAACATTTACAAACGCATCATATGAGTTCTGCAGCCTGTGTAATTTTCATAATACGTGTGTGTGACTGTGTATGTCTCACTCAGCTGCGGCTGCACACAGTCTGCCAGGCCAAGGCACCACCATTTACTGGGCCAATTTTCTTAGATAGTCATTTAGATTTTTTTTTCTAGTTGGTTACTATTTTGAGACCCAGGGCAGAAGACATTCTTGGCCATATTTCCTTGTGTGTTTGCAAAAGTTTATTTGTTGAATTTAGAGGGACTAATGGCCCTCTAAAAATGAAACACTGATTTTCGCTCCCAAGAACAACATGAAAATGCCCGCTTCACCTGACCCACCCTACACCCAGCAGGAGCACACTTCTCACACTTCACACACTTCTCACACTTCACATAGCTGTTCATCTGCCAGGCATTTTTAATGTGTTTTTATTGTTTTGGGGATCCTTTGCCATCATTGTTTTGTTTTAGCTTTATTTTATTTTAATTATATGGTGTGTATGTGACTGTAATATGTACATATGCATGCAGGTACCCAGGGAGGTCAGCAGTGGGTGTCAGATCCCCTGGAGCTGGAGTTACAAGTGGTTATGAGTTCCCTGAGATGGGTGCTGGGAACTGAACTCAGGTCCTTTGCAAGCACAGCCATCTTCTCAACCATGTGCATTTCTCTGGTCTCGATCGTTGATTGTTTAATTTTATAAGACAGGGTCTCACTCTGTAAACCCAGGCTGGCCTCAAACTTGTAGTAATCCTCCTGCCTCAGCTTTTCAGTGCTGGAATTACAGGCATGCACCAGCAACCATGCCTTGGCAATCTGCTAGAATTTTTAAAATCTATATTTTTCCTTTTTTTAAAAAAAAATCATTTATATTCTCCCCCCAAGATTCCTGTTTCTGTGATGTTGGTTTTTCTTTTCTTCCTTTCTTTTTTTTCTGTCTATTTTGCTTTGTGTGTTATTATTTCTGCTGATCAGCTCGCCATTTGTTTTTCCTGGTTTATAACTACTTCTGTAATTAAGCACATGTGTAGATGCGTGCGCATTTATGCGCGTCACCCTCTACTGTGGCTTTTGTGTTTGCAGTTGTCGAGGTGAGTGGGTCCTAAGGCTGCTGGGCTTCTGCTGTAGTAGGTGGGTGCTTTCCAAGCACGCAGCCTCCACACCCTGTGTTCACTCAGATGCTCTGTGTTACACAGAAATGTGCTGATAACCAAGGTCTTGGGGGATGGGATGGAGAGTGAGCAGTTTGCTGCTTTAAATATGTAATGTTGAGGTTTGGGCAGGGCACAAAACCCACAGCCTGAGGTGTGTTCATCAGGGCTGTAATTTCTAAGTCTCGGAAGTGTTTCCTGAGAATGAATCCCTGCCTTGGGGATTTCATTAACAGATTAGCAGGTCATCCCCCCATCACCACAATGCAAAAGGTGACTGGTTACCACTCCCCTTTTGCCTTCCCGTGGCCAGCTCACCCGAGAGGTGACAGGTTCTCACTGCGTTTTCCACCAGCGCCCGGAACACCTGGAGGACTTTGGCAGGCACGATGTCCCCCTCTATGTTCACGTCCGCCTGGTGCCACTGCCACAGGGTCTTCATGAACTGCTCGGTCTCCAGCCACTGCTGCAGGCCCTCGGGGTCCCGCAAAGGGCAGGTGAGCTTGGTGCCCTGCAGGTTGTAGTACCGCCAGCGCTGTGTCCGGGCCCCCTTGTATCCCGCGAGGCCTTTCAGAGGGACTGTGACGTGGAACAGTCTGGGAGCCAAAACCTGCGGTTAGAAAAGGAGAGACGGGAGCTGAGTTCCTGTCACGGCAGAGGTGACAGGCAGAGGGTGCTGACCTGTCTACTCAGGCAGCTCAAGTGACCGTTCAACCCCCAGCAATGTGATGAGGTGTACAGAAAGAGACCTGGACTGCTGAGCACTACGGTTCTGTTTTACCACTAACCCATTTGAGGCTGCGGCAGACAGAGTGACTCAAGGAGTTCAGAGCTTTGTGAGGCCACAAGTTAAGTATGAAGAACACCCCGAACCCTGGAGGGACCTGGAGTTTAGGGGAGAAGAAAGGGAAGGGAAATACATGCACTGAGCCACACACACGATCTGGCTGCGCCTCTTCCATCTCCGAAGTCCAACAAGAGGTACCTGCGATACCACTTCCCCAGTGAGCAGCCTAAGGCGCAGAGGGGTTTGTGGATCACCCCGGGGCGCTGCCAGCGAGCGGAAGAGCAGAGATTTTAATGGAATTCTCTTGGTAGCTTGTTCGGCGGTTCTACCCCGGACTAGCTCTGCATCAGGAGTGAGTGTCCTGGGACAGCCGAACGTTCTGACACGAAGGAGAAGGTGACGGAACTTGGAAGTGCCACCCTTTCTTTTTGCCTGTCGCAATGACCCAGGGTCAGTACGAATGACTAACCCTCACAGAATCAAAGGTGAAACGAAAGCCTGTCTGTCCAGACAATGTAAGCCATTGAGTTGATTCTGTGTTTAATGGAAAAATGGACGTGAATCCGCCCACTCCCACTCTCCGGGAGCCAGTTAAGCAGTGGCCAGGAAGAAAGCGTGCTTAGCAGGCAGGCACACACTGCAAAGGACACAATACACCCGTTGGCAATGCAGATCTGCCAGAGGGACCCTGAACTCTGGCTGTGCCCGGGTGGCTCGCTATCACCCTCTTTGTTCATTCAGCCACGTTTTCTTTGAAGGAGGTTATGGGAAGTCCAGCAAGAGTGAGCTTTTGTCCCTGGTCTGGGCCATGACCAATTCAGCTGATCCTGCCCCATTTTCAGAGAACATTTGATGGCTTAGATGAGGGTACCATGTGACTTCTGGCGTCCAGAGGCTGGATTAAATAGCAGGGGAAAAACGCCTAAACTACACATGACTTTTAATCCACTTGCACATGAGTTCAAGAGCACAGTGGTGGGACTGGACAGACGGCTCTGGCCACACACTGCTTGCCATACACGCATGGGAACCTGAGTTCTGATCACCAGCACCCACCAAAAGTAATCACAGCACTAGGGAGGCAGAGACGGGGGATCCCTAGGACTTGTTAACTATCCGATACTACTGAGTCGGTGAGCTCCAGTTCAGGGAAAGACCCTGTCTCAGAGCATAAGGTGGGGAGCCACTGAGGAAGAACCTTGACTTCTGGCCTCCATGAGCACATCCACACACATGGAACACACACCTGAACAGGTACAAAAACATCTACCTACACCCACATCCCCAGCAACGTCAAATAAAGACTAAAACTACAAATGGTGTTCAATAAATACTTATTGAATTTAGTTCAAGATGAAAATTGAAGTCATTTTATGTGTTTTCTCCCTTCCCCTTCCATCCTCCCTCCGCTCCCATCTCTTTCTTCCTTCCTTCCTTCCTTCCTTCCTTCCTTCCTTCCTTCCTTCCTT
>CABHPQ010000628.1:0-32554 GCA_902168405.1 Peromyscus aztecus | reverse complement strand
AAGAAGAAGAAGAAGAAGAAGAAGAAGAAGAAGAAGAAGAAGAAGAAGAAGAAGAAGAAGAAGTCATGCAAGATGTTCTGACCAGGAAGAGCACTGCAGTCAGAATGGCTGTGAGGAGGTGTCATTGAGTAGCTTAAGTTCTCAGAAGGCATGGAGGGCCAAGGCTTATAACCCCAAAGTCCCCGAATCTTTAAGTTTATGGGTATGATTCCACAGAATTTGAATATGAAAAACCCAATGGACACACACACACACACACACACACACACACACACACACGCACGCACGCACGCACGCACGCATTAATAAGCTAAGTGTCCTAAGTCGCTTCTATTGTTATGATAGAACACGGGCCAGAAACAGCTTGGAGGAGGAAAGTGTGCATTTGGCTTACACATTCCAATCATATTCCCGCACCAGGGAAGTCAAGGTAGGGGACCGAGCAAAGACCTTGGAGGGGTGCTGCTTACTGCCTTGCTCTTCACAGCTTGCTCAGCTATCTTTCTTATACAACCCTGGACCACCTGCCCAGGGGTAGTTCTGCCCACCGTGGGCTGCACCCTCCCACACCAATCATTAGTCAAGAAAAGGCCCCCACAGACTTGCCTACAAGCCAATCTGATGGAGGCATTTTCTCAATCAATGTTCCCTCTTTAGAATGATTCTAACTAGGCCAGGCATGGTGGAGCATGCCTTCAATCCCAGCACTCAGGAGGCAGAGGCAGGCAGATCTCTGAGTTTGAGGCCAGCCTGGTCTACGGAGCCAGTTCCAGGGCAGTCAGGGAAAAGCAGAGAAACCCTGTCTGGAAAAACAGAACAACAGCAACTCAACTCAAGCTTGTGTTGAGGTGACAGAAACCTCACCAGCACACTAAGAAAAGCTCCATTACAGTATCGGCACTGCGGTGGGGGGGGGGGGGGGGGCAAAACACCTCGAGGAACAGCCTTCCTCGGAACCAAAATCCTTCTCTATGAGTGAACTTGACCACGGACTGGACAGTGACTGAGCAGAACAAGTCTGAACACACCCTGGAAGGCCCCTATAATCCCTCTCATTATCCTTCGCTTAGCTCATCATCCTCATGTGTTCTGATCTGCAGACGTAGAAGTCAGAATGGAGAACCGGGCGGCCTGGAAGCTCAGACTACAAATTCTTCCGTCACGTCTTACACTTGGGTGCCTTAAACTTAGCATCTTAGAATTATTTCAGCTTCAGAAATCATCTTATCCGGTGCCACTGCATAGAGTACCAGAGCAACAAGTGGCTCTCCTCTGTCACACTGGCAATTAGAAGTAGAACTAGACGACATGCGTGGGGTTTCCAATGCCATTTTCCAGCACTCTCTGCCACGCCCCTTATCTTCTTCCTGGACCTAGATAGAAAAGGTTTTTCAGTCTGGAGTCAGGGCTCGTGAAACAGCAAGTCTGGAGCTGCCATTCTGTGGGCAGTACGGACTGTTCTTACAGCCCGTAAGGACACGAGTGTAACAGCAGGGGCCAGACAGTGAAGGGCCCCAGGCAGATCTGTCCCCGCAGTGCCCAGGCTGCTGAGGCTGGGTACAATTTTCATCAGGTGATATCTGCCCTGCTCCCACGTTATTGGCCACGTGTGCAGTGACAGGCTCTTCTTACCATGACAGCATCACTGAGCAACCCACAGCCCCCAAACTCTCTGTGCTGGGGTTCCCAGGCCAGGTCTTAGGTTGCAATCCCAACCTAGACCCTGACCTTCCCCGCTTGACTATTGCCCTCCACTTATCTTGACTGAACCCAGAGAAGCAGAACAAGAGGATTGAAGCTCTGGGTGAGGAAATGCAGAGATGCAGATGCGGCCTGGGGTCCATTGCAGAGAGATTTTGGTAAAAGTGATTTTGGAGGCTTTACCACAAGGACAGGCCCCTCCACACCCAATCTCAGAATCCCTTTCCTTTCTAGTCTCTCAAATGTCAACAGGCCAGCAATACAGTCTCATCACCAAAGGCATTTCAGCAAAGAAAGGCTTGAAAATAAACATAAGGGGAAAATGGGATCATTGAGGAAAATGGACTCAAAGCATAACTCAATTCAAGCTTGATCTTGGGGCCTATCCAGTTTTCACTCTCCTCTTCTGCTGATAAGCTCAATGAATCAAAAAGTGTCCCTTCTCATTTTCAAGGGCTGCCTTTGTGGGTGTGGCCGAGCCCAGCCACATTGAATCAACCAGGCCCACACAAGGCTGGATGCTCCAAGGTCACCCAGGGCAGCAGATGACGCCTTCATGCCGTCGCTTTGCCCAGGGCCTCCCTCTCCAGGTGTGTCTACGTGCTTCCCCACACGCCCCTGTCTCTTCCTAGGCTCCCTCCCCTCTTTCCCAGCCAGAGCCTCTGGGCTATTGTTGGACCACAAGTCATTTGCTGCTATTAATAGTTCAGGTTTGTGAATAATTTACTGTTTCAAATATAAATTATTGGGAATCCAAGACTGTTCCCTGTAACAACACCGTGCTGACTCATGGGTGTTGCAACCCTCTTCCTTGAACTCTGTGGAGGGCCAATTAAGCGGCTTGCGGGAAAAGTTGTACGGGGGCCCGGCTGCACCCAGGACAGGTGGTCTGTCCACATGAGCATCGCCCAGGTGGAGGACAGGGAGGAAGAAATAGCCGAGAACTTCCTCCCAGACAACAGAAAGTTCGGCTGTTAATCTTGGAATTTCTTTAAGTCCAATAATGGGTTAAAACAGCACAGGTACCTTCCCTGCCCTCTAGAAGCTGCCAGTTTAAAGGGAAGAAGCCATAAACTTATTGACAGACACAGGGGAAACAGCTCTACTCAATTCCATGAGGACTGCCTGGACCACCTGGTATTGGTGGCTCCAGATGCAGCAGCAGCAGCAGCAGCATGTGGAGCTGGGGTTACTCAGTCCTTCCAGGGTACTGGGCACTTCGTATGAACAGGAGTACCGGAGCCTCCTTCACCATTCAAGATGGCTCCCATTTTGTAGGTGAGGAATTTGAAGCTCAGGAGGCAACTTGCACCAGAGTTAGTTAAGTTATAGGCGGGTCATATTTGCTACCTCGAATTCTGCTTCCCTAAAAGAAAGGGTAGCTGAATACAAAACCCCCCTCCAATGGGGTGGGTGGGTAAATTGGGTTTCCTCCTGTACTTGTCTTCTTCATTTATGGAAACCTAACACATCCTCCAAGCCCTCATCTCCATCCCTCTTTCTGTGGACCACTTCTCCCATCAGAGCCGAGGCCCTTCCTTTCGCTCTGCAAGGCTCTCTTTCCATTGCAGCCCTGGGGTCTGCTGTGTACTCAGTGACTGTACACAGAACATCCCCTTCTTCCTGGGGCATT
Source organism: Peromyscus aztecus (assembly GCA_902168405.1). Taxonomy (NCBI): domain Eukaryota; kingdom Metazoa; phylum Chordata; class Mammalia; order Rodentia; family Cricetidae; genus Peromyscus; species Peromyscus aztecus. Next base: position 29,220 of record CABHPQ010000628.1, on the reverse strand, counting down.
AAGAACAGAATCTGTAGGTGTGGCCAGCCATCCCTCAGGGAATGCACATCATTTCTTTTCCATTTAGCAGACCACATCTCAGGGCTTGAGCTCCTCCAAGTCACAGAGCAGGATTTGACATCAATAGGGATTCTGTGTGCCTGTGAGATAGAGGATTGTAGCAGAGGAGATACGGCCTCTGGGCCCAACCAGCTCTGCAGAGACCTCAGTACCTTCACCATATAGCCAGTGGACGCTAGCCAAGTCCTTTCATCTCTACAAAGCTCTCTCTTCCTCTAGAAATGGAGGTTGGCTGGTGGCTACATAAGTGTTACCTGCACCCCGACCTGTCAGGACCCTGCACAGTGTTTTTGAACTCTGAAGGGATTCAGACCACATCTCTCTGGGAATGTGGAAGGAAAGGAAAGTATCCAGGACACTGTTGGTCCCTCTAAGAAGGTGGAAGTAATGAAACCTTCCAGGGTGTAAGTCAGCAACTGAAGCCATGCTAGGAGGAGCCAGTGTATATAATCAATAAACACGATCAGCTCCAGAGTTCCCAGCGTGACAAGAGTGGTCTATGCCCCAGTGTTAGTTAGGGGAGCCTTTTTGCCAACTCTGAGCTGCATGAGAAGGATTAAGATGAGAAAGAGAGAGAGAGAGAGAGAGAGAGAGAGAGAAGCTAGGCCTGAAGTCTGTTTAGGACATAGCTCTTATGGGGCAGATGTGGAAGCTGGCCCACCTTCAGGAACAAGAGACAGAGCTCTGTCAGACTGGAGGCCAGGACTCCAGCCTCCGAGAACTGGCTGGTACACATTCTAACAAACACTCAAGCCATGATTTCCAGGCCAGACAGAGGACCTGCGCTTGCCATGTACCCTGATTCCTTAATCCCCATAGGAGACAGAAATCCAGATTCCTATGCAGATTCTCAGTATTTTGAAATGTCTGTGAAAGAAAACTTTAGAAAATGCTCTATAGACCAAACAGACCATCATGAGCCCAGGCTGGATTGCATATCGGGAATACCATTTATGATTTCTGCTGGTGGGTATGCTCAGAGACAGAGGGTCAGAGAACGGGGCAGGTGAAATCACTTGAATGCCAAGCTAAGAAAGTCGGAATTTTGTCTTTCCAGAAAACATAGGACCCCAGGAAGATGCCAGTCAACACTGCTCCTGTGTAGAGGAGTGATGGGAAGTCATTTTGTTCACTATTGTTTTTTCATGCACGTAGACCTTCCCATGATGGTTTTGTCTAAAAAAGTGCACTCATATCTCACTGTGATAACAATCTTTGCTCTGTTTACATATAAAGGCATGAAAGCCAGAGACCAGTCCCTAGCTCTCAGCTTAAACCTTTTCGTTTAAACATTAACTGCATGCCTTAGAAGCTTCATGTGGAAGTGGAACACTGGAACATCTTAAATTCGATAATATTTAAGGTCCCTACAAAGTCTGACATCAAAAGAGCCTAGGATTGAAATTAACTAGCCCCTTTCTCGCCCACTCCTTTCTTTTCTTTCTGTCTTTCTTTTTTTGCTGTTTGTTTTTCCCTTGAGACAAGGTGTCACTATGTAGTCCAGGCTGGTCAGGGACCTACTCTGTAGACCAGGCTGGCCTTGAATTTACAGAGATCCGCCTGCCTCTGACTCCTGAGTGCTGGGACTAAAAGTGTGCACCACCATGCCTAGCTTACAAATGAAGTGATATCCTTTAAAGATTTGTGTTTTTATTTTTATTTTACGTGTATGGGTGTTTTGCCTGCACGCATGTCTGTGCACCACAAGTGTGCCTGGTGCCCTAGGAGGACCAAAAAGGGTGTTAGATCCCCTAGAAGTGGATTTACAGATGGTTGTGAGCCACCACGTGGAAGCTGGGAATCAAACCTGGGTCCTCTGGAACTGCAGCTAATGCTTTTAACCAATGTATCTCTCTAGCTCCCAAATAATATTTTTTAAAACTATCAGTTTTGCAGTTTTTAAAAGCCTTGCCATAAGTTCATTTGTTGTTTGTTTGTTTTTTGAGGCAAGGTCTCATGTAGTCCAGGATCCCTTCCACTTCTGACCTCCTGCCTCTACCTCTCAAATGCTGGCGTCACAGGTATGTGTCGTTGTGCCTGTGGCTGGCTGGTCATTTCCAGCGACCCCATGCAGACCCTCATTAATGGAAAAGAAGTCAAGCCTTGGATAGATTAATTGGCTGCATAAGTGTCAGGAATGGACAGAGCCAGAGGTCTGTTCTGTATTTTGTACCCAGCATTCTTCCGGGCACTAGAACCTCAGAGAAAAGACCTGGCTGGGCAAACTTCCTCAGCATGCTGAGGCTAGTGGTCCTGTGTTTCAGAGAACCATCTTATGATCTCCAGAAGCAAGAGAATCCTTCTGGACCAATGTCAGTGGGGTGGAGAGGAAGAGGGCGTGCCCAGGAGAGGCAGGCCCTGGCTCACCTTACTCAGCAGATAATCTTGTAAGTCTCCCTCTGGAAGAGACTTCATGGCTTCTTGGTCCGTCCCCAGGATAGCAGCAGCAACCTTCTGCTTCTTTTCACGATGGAGGACAAAACTCGTAGGCAGCTTTCCCAGCAACGTTACTCGCTGGATGAAACTTCTCTGGAACTGTGAGCATGGACCAGAGACTTGGCCTCTTCGCGCCTGCTCACTGCAGTTTTCCTTTCCAACTTGAGAGAATCCGTCTGCCATCTTTCAGGGAATGATAGAAGATTAGAAAGGAGGCTTGATGGAAATGAGCTGGAACCCACCTGGTGTCCCTGGTATTAGTCACCCTGTCTTTTTTATCCTCTTGTTCTGATACCAGGTGCACCTTGGTGACCAGTATCTTTACATCTCCTTGTCCTTATCCTGTTGACAGTAAATATCCCCTGCCCTCCAATCCAGAAAATTCTGCAATTGATTTACTTCCTTACTCTAAACAAATAAGAAATTGCAAACAAGCCATCTGGGTTTCTCACCATCATGACCAACACAAGCCTTGCCAATCAGATGAGGGCCAGGATCAACATTTGGAAAAGCATGAGCTCACAGATACACTCATGTGTACAGAGGCAAGCTTACACACACACACACACACACACACACAGAGAGAGAGAGAGAGAGAGAGAGAGAGAGAGAGAGAGAGAGAAACAGGCAGACACATAGAGACAGAGACAAGGGACAGACACACACACACACACACACACACACACACACACACACACACACACACACGAGGCAGGCTTACAAACAGGCACATACTTGCAGAGAAAAGTAGGGCAGAGTCCTGCCTCTCACCTGCTGACCTTAGAGTGTGATTTCTTTGTCCCACTTGATGGTTGACATTCAAAATAAAATCAATATAAACAGGCCCCTTAAGAGTCTAGGACACATCGAGTTTTACCAGTAAAACTCATCCTGGACAACAATACAGACAGTAAGTTCTCAGTCTGACTGGCTGGGAATAGCTTTAGTACAGAGTGAAAAAAAATCTCAGCAGCCTGATCTTCCCGAAACTGGTAAATTTCTCAATCTACTGTCTGTGATCCGAAGGACTGACAGCCCAGCTCAAATCTGATCAAGGCTTCCAGGCAGGCAGCTGCCCAAACCAACCTCCTCAGCGCTCTTCAACCTCAGCCAATCCAGCCTTTCTGCTCTCTCCTGTGGCCCTGGATTTGCATATCCTCCCAGACAGCTCCAGGTGAGAGCCACATCAGACCCCACCCACCTCCTTCTCCTAGGTGTTCGGGCTGGCTTCTCAGGGCTCCACCTGCCAATCCAGGACCTTATACCAGTCCTGAAAAGCTACAGCTTCCTCTAGGATCCTCAGAATCCCCTCCACACTTCCTTGATTTCCCACCTGCTGTTCTGTGTCATGGAAATCCCCTTCTCTTCACCGCACACGCTCTCAGATGGTCCAGAATCTTCTTCCCTTGGCTTCTGTTCCCCTAATCAGCACTACAATGGACCACATGAGTTTTTCACAAACGAAACAAGAGCCTCTTCCCCTTAACCTGCCTTCTGGAATTCTCTCTCCACGTCACTATGAACGGCACCAAAGTCCACATTTCCCCCACATACTTTTGGTTTTGCCCTTGGCTTCTGCTTTTGCTGGAATCATTACCTCACAGTCCCGCGCCTCTGTTAAGGCCTTTCCTGGTAACAATAAAGCTGCCCTGGGTTTCTGGACTCAAATACCCCAAACCTTCATCATTCTCTCTCTGCTGCGGACCCATCTCAGTTACTCCAGTACTGCAGATTGAAATGTTGTATCCGGAAACGTCTCTTGCTCCAAGATGGAAAGATTCTTGCCAGGTATGAACAGGGAAAGCAGAAAATTGAGCTACGCGGGGAAGGAAGGGCACTGTGAGCTCAGGGCAGCTGGCTGCAGTCACATTCCACTAGACGCACAGCAGGAGATCGGTGTGTTGTGTGAACAGACAGCACGCACTCACTGCACGGCCCAGTTCCTCGTGGGTAAGGTGCCACAGCACAGACCCGGGCTCTGGCAGCTCCTATCAGAAAGGCTGAAGAAAACAAGCTTTCCCGGCAGATACAGATCTCTAGTTAATTGGACAAGAGGTCAGCAAAAATCTGTTGACTAAGGGTGTGCCTAGGGCCACCAAGAGGGACCTAGCTAATTCAAGTTTTCCTCCTTCCTTGGGAAATAAAAGCCCTCATTTTCCATGATTCATATGCAAGGCGAAGTGAAAATGGAAGGCAGCTTTAGCTTGGTGTGGACTCTGAGGACTGGGGGCAGGTGAAACGGCCCAGCAGATATGCCTGCCACCAAGCCTGAGCACCTGAGTTCCATCTCTCCCCACCTCCCAGGACCCACATGGTGGAAGGAGAGAGCCAGCTGTCTCATGTATATCTCCACACACATATACAAATAATAAGACAAACAAATGCAATAGATTCCGAGGATCAATAACATGTTTAATGTCTGTTTAACAAAGTAGTCAAAATATTTTCCCTATTTATAGTTTTGTGTTGGGTCGGGTAGTGTGGTGTGCACACAGAGGTCAGAGGACAAGCTCAGGTGTCAGTCCTCGGGTGCCTTCTACCTTTTCCTTGAGACAGTCTTGCGTTGTCTAGGGACCTTGCTGTGTAGGTCAGGAGCTGAGCCACAAGCTTCTAGGCCTCCATGTCCTGCCTCCCACTTCACCATTGCTGGATCCCAGGCACTGCAACCAGTTTTTTACGTGGGTTCTGGGGGTCTGAACTCACGTCTTCATGCATTCAAGGCAAGAACCTTACTAAGTGAGCCATCTCAAGGCTTTCAAACATCTTAAGTCAATCCTAATATTCAGTGAGGCATCTTGAGAAGGTCACACCTACCCAGACTCACCTAGCGTTTTTAACTGGTTTATCGAGTGGCTAAACAGTTCATGGCAAGAAGGGGAAAGAGCAGCCTGACCCAAATCAATCTTAAATGGGCAGGTTTGCTCAAGAATGTCAGGATTACAAACTCTGACTTACTCCTTTACAGATTCACTTTAATCTGGGAAGGGTCAACTCCAGCAGCTCAGAAGACTGGACACTGGATGAAACCCACAATAGTGAACAGTCTGCAACAGGGTCCAAGGCTACTCTCCGTGTCCAGGGAAGCCTCCACCGCACACAAGGTTGATCAGCAAATATTATTAAATATTTATCTGACTTCCTCAAAACTAGTGGCATTGTACTACAAAAATTATATAGAATAAATGGTATGCAAGGCATGGTAATTCACACCTTACAGCTTAGCACTAGGGAGACTGAGCAGGAGGATTGCTTTGAATTCAAGGACAACTTGGGCTAAATGTGAGACCCTTTTCCAACCCCCCCCCAAAACACCATACAAACAAATAAACAAAAAAAAAATGCTCCCAGTTTGGGCAGGAGGAAGAGAAAGTCTGTGTGTCTATGGATGTCCATGCATCCCATCTATTGATAATTAATGAAATACTATATGGGACAAAGCATTCACTTCATGTATTATACATTCAACTACATACGCGATCCTGTGATCTCTTTGATTATCATCTCCTCTTATGAAAAAGCCTGGCACAAGTTAGGATCTTAGTAAATCGTGATCGCTTTATTCACTGAAGACAAGGGGCCTTCTTGTGACGTGTGTAGTCCCCTCCATCTTTCTGGTGGACGGATCCTGTCATTCGTCACAGCTCCACCAAAGACCTGTCTCCTTTCCTCTTGTACTGAGGTCATTGACCTTTTGTCTGGGTTCAGAGGCAAGGTTTCCTGAACTCATACACTTATGTGGGCAAGGCAGAATTTAAAATAAACCTAGACAGTGTAGACATGGAGCAAGGTGAGCCCTGGGCTGGTTTCAGGAGCGAGCGTACTTCCAGGACAGGAGAGACGGCTCGGGCAGTAGGGTAGTTGTGGTTCAAGCATGAGCACCCAGACTTGACTCCCCAGAACCCGTGTAAAATGCCACGTCAGTACTCGGGAGATGGAGAAAGGGGGGGGTCCCTGGGGTTTACTGGCCAGCCAGTCCAGCCTACTCAGAGAGCTCCAGGCCTGAGGCTGACCTCCACACTCACATGAACACACACATACACATAACGGGGGCGGGGGGGCGGGGGGGAGGGAGAGCGAGGGAGAGCTGACTTTAACCCAGAAGGAGCAAAGCAACAGGAGAAGACTGTCTGCACCTGAAGGAAGTCACTTTTCCCAGCCTGATGCTGGCAGGAATGCTGGAAAACAGCCCAATAACGACAGCATGCTAGAAGCCCAGAATCCTCACGGCTTTGTGAAAGCCTGCTTAGTAGATATTGTCATTATCCCACCTCTTCCAGAAATAGTGGGACCCCTTAGAAAAAAAGAAAACAAATGCCTGCTTCAGGGCAAGGGCTCTGCCCGGTGCACAACCGGAGGTCAGAGAGAGGGGAAAAGCCAGGCTGTAAGCTCAAGCTTCTCACAGGGCAAAGATGATATGGCTTAGGTGCAAAAAATATAAGAAATGGGGCTGGAGAGTCTGCCCAGCAGTTAAGAGTATGTACCACTTATAGAGGACCTGGGTTTGGTCCCCAGCACCCATATTTAACAGCTCACAACTGCCTAAAGTTCCAGCTCCAGGAGATCTGACGCCCTCTTCTGGACTCCTCGGGCACCTGTACTCACACAGGTACATACCTACAAGCATGAACACACACACATTCACATAACTAAAAAATATGAAATGTTTAAAGAGAGAGAGAAAATATGAGAAATGATTCAGTGTGGGCGGGGGCAGAGACACTTCCCAGGCCTGTGCCTGTGGGTTCGTGTGTCCATCCAAGTGCACAGATCGCTAGCCTACTTTTCTGGATTGTCCCCATGTCCCCATTCAGTAGATTAAGCCCAGAAACCAGCCTGGAGACTTGGTATTTTAACAGAGAACAGTCCCCAAGGCCACGAAGCTCCTGTTATGGCTTAGATAACACTTTATTTTCAAATCAAATCTCTTTGCCTATTTGGGGGGGAGGGAAGAATATTGTATTTTCATTCAAAACTCTTCCTGAATCCAGGAGGCCGCCCCAGTCATGTGAGGCCGGGTTATTTTTAAGTTGCTATCCCCAGATGATAAGAGGATGAGGGAAGCAGTTCAGGAAGTGGATGGCTTTCCACTCATTTTTTTTTTTTTAATGCCGTCTGGTAACTGCTGAACTGCTCACCTCCGTTTCTGGGATGGCTGAGTCAGGAGGAAACACCTGATTAGAGGAATCCACCGTTTTAGCTCTCGGGCATTCAGAGGAAAGCCCCCTCCCCCTGCCCCACCCGTGGTTGTTCAGGAACCATGACAAATCTGTCTGATTGCTTACTCAAAAGAGACCAACACGAGGGTGTAGATGGAGATAAACATTTCCCGTCATAGATTTATGCAAACATGGTCATTGGATCTTTGACAAAGAATAAACAAAACCCGTGGAAGAAAAGATATGCACCAGGTGGTATGAGCAATGGATGGTCTACTGAGGAAAAGGAAGTCAGTCTTTCAAAAGACCGATTGGACATGGCTCATAGACCTCCATGAAAAGCATAAAACCTAAAGCTTGTAGCAGGAAAGGCGGGGTAAGCCCCTGTAACTTTAGGTTAAACAAACGGTTCTTGGAAGTGACAGTCCAACAGCCCCAGCACCATTCACTCACTGTAAAAGGGACATGGTATCCCACAGGTGTGCCTACACAGGGACAAAGTCTCAGGAGAAACCAACTGTGACAGCACCTTGACCTTGGCCTTCTACCCTCCGGAAGCATGAGAACTGCATCTGCTGTTCAGTCAGCCCAGCCTGTGGGGTTCTGTGCCAGCCCAAGAAGAGGGTGCTCCACACCTGTGGAAGAACTCGCTTGTGTTTGCCAGAGCTGGGCAAAAGCGCCTCAGCTGTTCCACCCTTTACTTCACCCTTCATCACTGCCACCAACCATCAGTTGCCTGGCTCTCAGCCTTTTAGCCAGCATCTTTGGAGACTTTGTGTCTTCCTTTGTTCCCTTGACCTTAGGGTGGCCTCACCCCGTGATAGGTAAGCACTCTATCTCTGAGCTGTATCCCCAGCCCGCCTTGGATTTTTTTTGAAAAATGTTTCTGCTACTTTCCTCATCCCCACAAGCATCTGAGGACAGTGTTATGTTCCCTCTTTGGCCACAGGAAAGTGGCTGTTACCTCCCCTGGCCCCCAGGACCCCTTTCCCTCCAACATCTCTCTTCAGAAGACTTAGAAGTACTCTGTAAATAAAACGGTGCTCGGAGTTCCCGATCGAGACATCAGCTATGGTATAGGAAGGGGTGATTGCCTCCCCTAGGACTTGCACGTCGGAGCTCATGTATTAGCAGCAAGGTCTCCTAAGTGCTGGTGCCAAGAGGAAGTGTGGGGCCCTGAAGAGGTGGACACTACTGGGAGGTCCTTCAGTCTTGGGGACCACTGTCCTTGGACGGATTTATGACATTCTCATGGCATCTTGGGTTGGATTTCCTGAGTGGGTCTTGACAAAAGAGCAAGCCTGGCTCCTTTCCATCTTCTGGCTTTGTGTCCCACCTTGTGACTGTCATGATGCCATCTGCCTCAGAGTCTTCAATCAAAGCATGAGGCCCAAATAAGGGAATGTTATGGTATGGAACCTCTAGAACCGGAATTTAACAAACCACTTCCTTTAAAATTTATCCAGCTTCAAGTATTTTGTCACAGAGGCTTAAAATGGACTGTTCAAATAGCCCAACACTTTTCCTTGAGACTCCAGGAAACTAAGAAAGCCCACAAAGACTACCCCGGAATAGACTGTGTTCTACCTGGTGGAGATAACAATCTCACAAAGTAGTGCTGGAGGCCTCACCAGACCACTGCCCCCTACACCACTCAGAGGCCACAGTGTTTGTTGTTGACACACGATTGAGAAAATTGAGCGCCAAGGAGAGCATGGCTAATTCCCACACAGGTTTATCAGAGCATAGACTCTACAATTGATGCTAAGAAAAGAAAACTTGCCCAAAGGTCAAGTACCCCTTCAATAAAAAGCGGTCAAGGTCCACACCAAGGACAATGGCAGGAAGAACAGAGGGGAGATGTGTGATGATACCCAACACCAGTCAGCCTTCATTATTAAACTGCTTCTAAAAAGTAACCAGGGCAAGTGTCTAATGACAGGTACCCAATGGGATAGCTGTTTTCCAAGTGGCTTTAATTCCTAAACTTACTGTAAAAAACACACCATTTTTCTTGGATCGGGTCTCTGTCTCAGTGCCTAAGCTTCTTTCATAGGTGAATGGAGCACAGACAGGGGCAAGCTGGTCCACAAACTGTAGGGTTCTTGCACTATCATCATCATATAATGTGTCTTCACAGAGCTCTCATGTCTGGAAGGGCAACATGACACTTCATCCCCTAGTCAACGAAAGGCTATCAACAATGTCCTATTAACAAATGATGTGTGGGCCATTTCCCTCTTCTCTAATGCATTATCCATCACAGTCACTTCCCAATGCATTTTCCCCTATCACTACGGCAGCAACCATCAATCATAAGCAACTAGTACAGCAGTATCCATCAGAAGGAAAAAGAAAGCCCTTATCTCCAGCCCATGTGGTTTCTTTTCAAATAATGGCCTGGTGAATTCTGCTCATATTATAACACTGGATAGCCAGTTGCTGACACTGGAGGGTTCCAAGGGTTTCTGGGCTCTTGGCATCAAGGACTGCTCAGATTTCAGTTTCCTCTTTAATGCCCGATCAAGAGCAAGATTACGTAAAGCCTCGACTTCCCAGCCCCATCTCTGCCGTAGTCATTAACTGAGACGAAAATGATCACAAATAGGAGACAATGCTGACTGACACAGGGGAGCCAAAGGCCCCTCAAAAAGGAAAGCATGAAATAGGATATAACTCAGCCACACCTGCAGCTCTGTGCCCAGGCCGGCTCTATGAATTCTTTTGATTAACTGCTTCTAGAAGCTTCCACAACCAAAATATCTATTATAACTTCTTCAGGTTAATGGAAACAACCCAGTTAAAGATACACGGAGGTATGGCTGATATTACTAAGGAGTTACAATAGCTTTCCACTATGAGCTGGGGACATAGTCATTCCCGCCCTCCCCTACCCCCATCCCCCCACCCTGGGCCCTGGGACAGAGTAATTCTTTATCTAGTTTATAACTCAAAGTTAGGGAAGAGCCCAGATCTCCCAGAAAAGACTATAGCTAAGGTAGACAGAATACATAAGTAACACCGCTTTCTGTATTCACAGGTCCACCGACAACTTGCTTTTATTCTCCCGGGAAGTGGGTTTCACATTTCCCCCTTTAAAGCCTTAAGTCTCTCAGGGCGGCAGAGGTGTGCAGCTGGGGGACATTGCTGACACTCTACAGTGGAGTCAGTGCCACACAGCAGAGGTGTCAATATGTAAGACAGAAAGGGTCTGGTCAAGGCTGCGACACTCAACCGCAAGGCAGGGTAACAGTTAAATCTAAGTCAAATACACATGTGCTGGGATGTTCACTAGGAAGTCGCGGAAGAAGAGTTGACATTAGTCATGAAAGGTAGAAAGATTGGTGAGACAACTTAGAAAAGATGTTCCAGAGGAAAGCAGGTTGAAGAATAAGAGCCAGTGATGTTGGGAGGGGCGGCAGGGGGCGGGGAGGGGTGCACAGACCTTTAAAGTCCCCAGACTCAAGCATCCCCTGTTTTCTTTCATCTGTGCTTCCTAGATTTTACATAGATACATGGATTGTATATGAGCACATGGTGTGACAGTCGAAGCAAAACTGTCTCAGGGAATGAAAAAGACTGACGAGGGAGTAGATGGGTAGTGAGGGGGGTAGGGAGACTGTGCTCAAAGTACAGCATATATATACCTGTATAGAAAAGTCCTTAGCCAACCTACTACCGTGTACAATGAATATACACCAACAGGAATACGTTACAAAAATAAAAACTAAAATATAATACAAAAAACTGGTAAACATTGACAGAATGCATTCTTTAAATAGTTTCACTAAAGATTTTTGGCTATCTGGGGGATTATTCAAGAAAAAAGGCTGACTCTGGGTAAGGAGAATGAGTTTCATGTGTTTTCATGTTTCTTGTTTATTCATTAATTTCATTCATATGTCATTATTCAGCTCTCCTGTCGTGTTGCACTTTAATAACACTGACTCCTGGTGTCCCAGGGGGAAATAAAGGGGATTTAAGTTTCTTCAAAGTGTCATCTGCCAGAATCTCAGCTGCTGTCTGCCTCCCACACTCCCAGGCCTGGTTCCCGCCACTCAGCTCCTGCACCAGCCTTGCCTGGTGCATTCCTCCGGAACCAGGCCTTCCCACACCGACTCCACATTCCCTAGGCCTGGATATGCAGCTCCTGTGCAAGCCTTGCCTGAGAGTGCAGATCTCGCCCCTCACTGAAGCTTCTTCTTGCAGTAGATGGAGAACATCACAGAAATCCACAACTGGTCAACAATGCAGAGTACAACTGCCCATGGGGTGTACAGGCATCTATAATACAACCCCCGTACCTAAGGCTCAGGGAACACTGGAGCAGAGGGCGTGGAAGAACTGTAAGAGCAAGAAGACCTGGGTGGTTGCTGCGAGACAGTGTCCTCTGGACATGACAGAGAAGCTGTGCCATGAAATCTCAACAACGTGGTCACCTAAACAGGATCTGCCTGACAACACCAACTGGCATGCCAGTGTGGATGGGGGGATCTCACAAGGCCCTACCCCGATGAAGAGCTCCAGGCAACCGATGCCTGCTGCAAGCAGGGGAATCAGTCTTCCCCAGGGTCAAGTCCACTGATAGATGAGCTCATCCCCAGGGGTCAACCCTAAACACATGCGTATGAATGACACTAAATGGATTCAGCAGGTTGTGTGTCTGAACACACACACACACATACACACACACACACACACACACACTTCTTTACAAGTACACGTATGTAACAATAATAATTGAAGATGCGGTCATGAGTTGGAGATTGAGTGGGGGGCACATAGAGGACTTGGAGGGGAGGGGGGAGGGGTGGTGGCACACATGTATGAATTTCTCAAAAAATATTAAAAACAAACAAACACAACAAACAAACAAAAAAGTGTCATAAACTTGCCATTATCTGATGCCCCCCTCAAAGTTTCTCCTTGATGGGATTTTTTCCTAAACAATTTCAAGCAATTGTTTAATTTCATAGCTGCCCAGACAAATGGACAATAAGACAGGTGACACATTACCAAAGAACTGAAATAGGAAGGTTAGAGAGTGGATGTCCACAGAGACTCTAGTGAACATCCACCTATTTCTGAACTTAAGAGATCGTGCCTGTATGAGTTGTACCCATGCCCAAGGCTGAAGAGTCCAAGGAGGCCCCAAGCTCTCAGTTCTGCTGAATAGAGGCTCTGCACAAGCAGGAGAAAATAGAGTCAGAGCTGTCAGCATCCTGAATGTTCTTTTTTTAAAAGATTATTTATTATATATACAGTGTTTTGCCTACATGTATGCCTGCACGCCAGCAGAGGGCACCAGATCTCATTACAGATGGTTGTGAGCCACCATGTGGTTGCTGGGAATTGAACTCAGGACCATCTGGAAGAGCAGTCAGTGCTCTTAACCTCTGAGCCATCTCTCCAGCCCTCCTGAATGTTCTTAAACCACAGCAGAGTTTCTTGGCAACAGCTGGGGAACTTACTGATTCCTACTGATATAGATAAGCTGTCCAATTATTAGCTGATAAACAATTAAGCTGCATGAACAGAGACATCAGTGGTCACACAGTGAAGGATGATTTTACAGGATTAGTTCAGAAAAGTCACTAAACAACCGAGAAACAACCCTCACAGCAAACACTAACAGAAACGAACAATGGGAAAGAGGAATTTGATTTCTAGTCTCGCCAACTTACATTTTCTCAACCAAAAATTATGAGAAGTTCATAGGAAAAAGTAATTAGTATAAATTGTTCCTAGAAGCCCAGACATTGGATTTATTAAACCCAGACTTCAAATCTCTTAAATATATCAAAGAGCTAAGGCAAACCATAACCTAATATTGAAGGAAAATATGAGAACAATGCCTAACCAAATATCAATTATCATTAAAAAGACAGAATTTACGAAAAGGAACCAAAGAGAGATCTGGTGTAAAGCTGTGTAAGTAGAACACAGACTTCAGTGAGAGCATCAGCATAAGATCTAAACAAGACACAGAAAGAAACAGACAACTTCAGAATAAATCAATGAGATTATTCAGTCCGGCTAATGGGAGAAAGTACAAATGAAAATTAGACACACACACACACACACACACACACACACACACACACACACACACGGTACACACGCACACTTCTGAGCAAAGCACTCCGAGACATAAAGTAAAAGAAATCTCTATTTTTTTTTCATCAACAGAACCTCACATATCTGTGGGACAATCAAGCTTGTAAACAAATCCACACTGGAATCTAGAAGAAGAGAAAATAGGGGCAAAAACACTTGAAAAAGTCTTGTATTTAATTAAAAACAAAGTATAGAGCCAAGAAACTCGCTGAACTCCAAGTAGAAAACACTCAGAGAGCCTCACACTCAGACACAGACAAAACGGTTGAAATGCAAAGAGAATCTTCAAAACCTCAAGAGAGGTGACCCATCATGTCACAGGCAAAGAAGTCTCAATAAATTAACACCTTTTATCAGAGGCCATGCAGGCCAGAGGCAATGGGCCTCCACCACACAAAATGCTGAAAGAAAGCAAGAAGTGTTGAGAAGGAGTGAAAGGCAAGACTGACAGTCTTCTAGGATGACAAAAAGAAACATCAAACGCTATAAGAGAATGCTAAGAACTATTTTATGTCATCAAATTAGAGAACCAAGACAAAACAGACTTCTAGAAAACTGCCAGCACAGGCCATCAGCATCTGAATGGACAAGTAGAGATGGACTCACTTGTCAAAAGCTTCTCTGAGAGTAAGCCTCAGGATAGAGAGCACCACAGAAGTCCACCTTCATCAAACAGGCCGCTAGTCAGTCACAAGCTCTTCTTTCAAAAAAAAAAAAAATAGAAAGAAGCTGAGGGTGGTGGCACAGCACTGGGAAAGCAGAGGCAGGAGGATCTTTGTGAGTTCAAGGCTAGCCTGGTCTACATAGTGAGTTCCAGGACAGCTAGGGATACACACAGAGAGACCGCATCTCAAAAAACAAAAACAAACGAATTGAAGCAATGATGGTGACTATTAAAAACCCCTGCTAAGAAGTTTGTTAATGACAAGCTGGAACCGTCTGGCCTATGATGGGGACAGGACTGGCATGTCCACTTTGATCACTTCTGCTCCAAATTACTCTATAGTCTACCTGTGGTAACTAGGTAACTAGTCTATCCATGGTAACTAGGTAACTAGTCTATCCATGGTAACTAGGTAATTAGTCTATCCATGGTAACTAGGTAACTAGTCTATCCATGGAAACTAGGTAACTAGTCTATCCATGGAAACTAGGTAACTAGTCTATCCATGGAAACTAGGCAAGGTAAAGAAACAAATGACATCTGGATTGGGAAGGAAAGGCAACACCACTTTTACTTGCATTATCTGATGTATAGATAATCTTAAGAAATCCACACACACACACAAAAACCCTACTGGTTTCAATAAGCAAGTCTGGTAGCTAAGTTGAGGGATATAACTATCCAAAGAAAGTAAAGTCAGTTTTGTTATTGTACACTAACAATGAGCAATTTGAAAATGAAATTAAGGAAACAATTCCATTTGTGATAGTATCCAAGAGAATAAAATAGATAGGAACAGATGTAACTATAAAACATCACTGGCAGAAATTAAAACCTAAGTAAATACAAATGTATCCCATGTTCATGGACTGTAAGACTGATTTTATATTGTTATACTTTATATGCTGACTTTATATAGTTATCGATACATATATGTACATGAATATATATGTGTGTGTGTGTGTGTGTGTGTGTGTGTGTGTGTGTGTGTAACAATACTCCCCGCACAGAGTTTTTTAAAGCTGGAAGGCAAAATTATTAACATGTGTGTCTAGAAAAACAATCCATCTGATGGCAGGGAAAAAAATCAGAATAGAGACATGAAGGCAAGAGGCCAGAGAATGACCACAGTCTTTCAATTAAAGGAACAATCTATGTAGACATCAGAATCTTTCTTTTCCCACACTCAAGCCATCTTAAATGATCAATAGAAAAAATGCACATTTGATTTTTATTAATGTGGAAACTAAGGGGTGATGCCACCAAATGTCACCAGCTGCACTTGGATACAAGCTCGAAGACTGAGCACCTTCCCTATCATCAAAAGTGAGGCTGGGAAGTGAGTGACTAGGTAAGTGTGACTTCTGCCCAGAGCCATCAGTAAGATAGGGAGGGACCCAATGGGACACTCCACTCCTCTCCATTCCCGGTTGTGGGCAAGGGTCTCAGAAGGCAGCTAAAGGAGCAGAACCCAGACAGCAATCTTAATTTGGTGAGAATAAACTAGTAAGAACCCAATGTTGCCCACCAAACCCTGGCAGGACAGCCAATAAGAAACTAAACTTGGCACACTGCACCTGGTTCCGATGCTTCTCCAAGGCCAAAGGCAACGAATCGTCCCTGTGGACACAGTCCTCTCAAGTCTTAGAGCAGTGAATGGGTCGAGAACATTTTTGTTAACCACTTCCGTGAGTTAAAACGCAGGGAATAAAACTCTAAACATCCAGGTAAGGCAATCTGACAAGAAACCAACAAGTTTTCGGGAAGCATTAGTGTCAAATCTATCTTTTTTAGATTACAGATGAATGAAAACTTAACATGTAACTCAAAATGTTGAGGAAAAAACCTGACTCAAGAAGTGAAATAGGGGCTGGAGAGATGGCTCAGTGGTGAAGAGCGCCGACTGCTCTTCCAGAGGTCCTGAGTTCAATTCCCAGCAACCACATGGTGGCTCACAACCATCTATAATGAGATCTGGTGCCCTTTTCTGGCCTGCAGGGACACATGCAGGCAGAATACTGTATACATAATAAATAAATAAATCTTAAAGAAAGAAGAAGAAGTGAAATAGACTCCTTTTGGGGGGAAATGGGGGCTTGCGGGGCAGCTCCTCAGGGAAAGGAGGTTCTCAGGTCTCCGTTTCCACAGCTGACATCAGTGACCTTGCTAGGTTAAACAGCTTGAAAACCTAAAGACACACAGTAACCCCGGTCCCCACGCTGCAAAAGAGAAGTGGACATGAGGATACTCCTGAAGGATTTTCTCTAGGATTACTGAGGGGCTTCTGCTTCAGGGAGCATATGCAACCGAAGAAAACACAGAACTGATTAAGTGAAAAGTAGATGATGACATCCTACGAGAAAAGGAAGAATGATAAAAAGTGAACTCAGAACTAGAAACAGAAAGAGAATGTGTACAGCTAGAGTCATGTGGGAGACAAAGGCGCATGACCCAAATATTAAGATTTTGATATTGGGGACTATCAGGCACAAAACTGATGTAAAGACTGGGAAAAGGCTGGCTCTACGGAGCGCAGAAGTGTGCACCAACCACACAAGCAGGGAGACAGCCTTAGTTAGGGATGCCCGAGAAACTCTTGATGCGATGAGCAAAGGATCTGCCAGAAGCTTAAACAAATAAGCGAATACACCGAACGGTGAATTTAAACGGGTGAAAAGGAGTAATCGACACTGCACACCGGAGTCAGAGAGAGCCAGTTGTGGAAGGTTACTCTGTAAAACCTTCCGGCAATTGACTTCAAACAATTAAGGGAACCGGCTTAAAGGCAGCAAAAGCATCAGTAAAGGGAACCATTAGAAACTGCACGTTTGGTTGGTGGTTTGGGCTCTTCAAAAAAAATGGTGGGCTGGCCCTTTTTACTGAAGGTTCTTTTAAACTTTCAGGAAGTGTATAATTCATAGGTATGTATAATTCATGTAAACATTTATGTATTCTTTAGCAAAACACCAGAGAAACACAGAAAATATGCCCAGACTATATCCAAATGCTATACATGGAAGCACCTATAATTTTTGCTGTTGATTTATTTTTTTCCTGGAAAGTATGACAGACAAATCGCTCCTCATAGGGCTGGAGTCTCCATTTCCTTTTACCCCTACCCTTCTGCCCAAGCTGCTACAAGCATCCAAGAGTTCTGGATCCCTAAGGCCTGAGTCTGGGGATGCTCTTTCTCTTTTGTGATCAAACACAGGACCTGGACCTTGAGGTGAGCTCTGTCCTACTGAACTCTAAGCCCCAGCCCTGATGGCTTATTTCATGGGTGGGAGACAAAATGAATGACGAGCAACTGAGGGAAAGAAAAATGCTTAACGTGTTCAGAAAAATGTGATGTCAGACCACCATATCACCCTGCTCCACATATAAAAATAAATTCCAATAAACTAAGAGGTTAAACATAGTCATAGGACTAGGAGAAAAAGCTGAACTCACATGCGCGAGGAACTATTGTGGAAGGTACTGGAAACTTGTTAAAAACTTCAAAACTAGAAACCATAAATTTGAAGAAGCAGTCCTCAAAGGAAGGAATAGAAATGTTTAATAAACATAGAAGGGCCATATCTCTAGCCACCAACAATGCATAAAGTAAGCCCTAACAAGAAGACAGCCCCTGGTCCACCCAACAGACACGCCCACCGACCGCAGCTGGTAATCTGACAAAGATTTGGAAAAGGTCCCAGGGTTTAAGGACTGTGAGAACTTAGCCTTCATATATTACACATAGCAGTATAATCTTACATGAATGTTTTCATTAAAACTTTTTAAATTGTGCCCTTTGACCCAATATGTTTATCAGAAGGGAAAACAGGAGGGATGCTCTCTATGGCTCATTTACGTGAAGGAAAGGTTGACAGGAGACTCTGTAGCCTTTACAACGTAGTTTAGAAAAAGAGACTTAATACCAGAAAGTGTTCTTGAGAAACATCCCAGACATTACCCACACATGCATAAAAGCTTGGGAGTGGCTATCTCTTGCTGGTAAGGTTGTACTTCATTTTTCTTTGTTTTGTTGGGATGGGGGTTGCATATTAGAAAATCTTGCATATCAGATGTTTTTATTACAATTCATAACAGTAGCAAAATTACAGTTATGAAGTAGCAATGAAATGATTTTATGGTTTGGGGGGGTCACCACAACATGAGCAACTGGATTAAAGGGTTGCAGCATTAGGAAGGTTGAGAACCACTGCCTTTTTTTTTTTTTATGTTTTAAAATCTATTTGTTGTCTATAAACCTCTTTGGCAGAAGTCACCAAAAGCCTTTGGATTTAAGATTTTTTTTAAACAAACATTCATAATCACTTTATACAGATATATATATATATATATATGTATATATATATATATATATATAAATACAACATCGAGTTCAGTGAACCACTGCCTTAAACTCTTTAAATGTCTGGGGCTGACTTGAACTTGCCACCTGCCTGCCTCAGTCTCTCCAGAGGTAGGATTAGTGGTTTATACCTCCATGCCTTGCTAGTGTTTTCAATGTTAGATTTTTCTTGTATTGCCCAAGATATTTTTTATAACCAATAATGAATCATTTTAAGAAACAAAAGAATATTACAAATCACAGAACTCAACATTCCAAGATGGTGGTGTTGAGCTTGCTCAGAGAGCGTATGTAAAGCAGAAAGAAAAGAGCATACAGGAGAGATACAAGGAGAGATAGCATGTGTGGACCAGCTGTGGCAGCGGCAATAAACTCTGACGTGGTCTGCCCATCCACCCTAAAAGTGATATACATAGCATGCAAGGGCATCTGTCTCCCGCTCATCGCCTACAGCTCCCTTGGGCTCCTGTAATTTGAACAAGGAGGACACTCTTCCGAGGCCACATGTAGGCAGAAAGAACCTTTGCCGCCCGCCTTTCCCTCTATAGAGCAGACTTCAGCCAGTGTGCCCAGTCTCCTCCTCCACGGAACACGTGCTCACGTGCATGGATGCACAGATGAAAGGGTGCACGAACACCACACACACACACACACACACACACACACACACACACGAACCCTCAATTCTCTTCCATCCACACTTACCCCTTGAACCTGCTTCCACGGACAGAGAGGTCTGCTGTCCTTTACCTGAGAACGAGGTTTTTGTGTAACATCCCCCCTCCTCCACCGGGAGGCTGCAGCCTCCGCCCCCAGGCCCAGGATTCCTCAGAAAAGTGGGAGGAGAAGTCGGCTCGCCCCAGGGGCGAGGTTAGTTTTTATAGACATACCTTCCCCGAAAATGACAGGTCTTCTAGGACCATAAAGAAAAGGGAAATGACCTCATAAATGCCACATTTTCTCAGTTACATTATTCGTTGGCAAACGGAGGAGCTCTAAACAAAGGAAGAGGCCACTTTAGGAAGAAATCTTTATAAAAACCACCAGAACTTTCTTTCAGGGGTGCTAGGGATTGACCCCAGGACCTCTCTCACATGCTAAGCACAGAATCTGTCACCTAGCCACACCTTAAGCCTTTCATTTTATCAATTTTGTTTTACTGAGAATGGCTGGCAGCTGCTAGATTCGAAGGGCCATCCTGTCTCAACTTTCCCGATTAGCTGCCACTGCAGGCATGAACTGCTGGCCAAAATGAAAAACATGGTCCAAAGCCACCACCTTAAAAAAATGTGTGTCTTGGCGGGGTGGTGGTGGTGCACGCCTTTAATCCCAGCACTCGGGAGGGGAGGCAGAGGCAGGGGAATCTCTGAGCTCTTTGACATACACCTTATTGTGAGCCCTACTATGAGATTTTTTTTTTATAAACAGTAATCATCAAAGCATATTTACGACATAGGCTATTAACACTTTGTGTTGCAGATGAGGAAAACTCCGGGTGCCAATCCAATTCTAAGGCCATTATTTATACCAGATCAGTTACAAAGACTTCCTGAGGCACGAAAGTGTCTTTGGAGAATATTTTGAACTATTCCAAGGCTAAAAGATACTGACCACAAAATGAACAGATTTCCTAGGGAATATGAAAGAAAATGTGTTGGCATTGGGCAGGCCTGGCTGTCTGCCCTGGGTGACTAAGTGTGCTGAGAAGAGAGGTATTACTCAGAGGAAATGTCCCTACCCTTTTACTCACATTTCTTCTCCATAGCAGGGGGGTTTTAGTCATGATTAATGTGCTGGGGGAGGGGTGATTAGAAGTTACAGATTTCTTCAAAATTCTAGCCAAAATGTCCAAGATCTCACTTCTCAAGATACTCATTCTCCTTAGAAAGCCAATATTGTTGTTTCTAGTCCGTCGTTCAGACTTAGACAGCTGAGGTCTCCCTGGAATTTCACATTAGCCTTTCCCTCTTGAGACACTGCAGATCCTTCTGTAGTCTTCCTGACTCCCTAACCACACATATCCCAGTCAGGCCGAAGACTGGGAAGACTCACACCTCAAGACACCTGCCTCGTTGATCTTGACTCAAGCCCACTACAATGGCCTAGTCCTCAGATTTCTCCAATGGACTCAAATACAACACAAGTTAACAGTGTCCCCAAAGCAATTAATAAGAGCAACCCTTAGAGACACCCTGAAAGTCTGCCATTATCATTACAATGTCTTACCTGCCATAAAGGCACAGATCCTGACAGCCCAGATCATTGAATGACAAATGTCTTCCTTCACTGATTTAATACTGGAGAGAGAAAAAAAAAAATCTCCATGCTTCCCCCAAACACGGGAATCCTTGACTAATCTGAATCCTACGGGTCTGCTCTTCCAGGAGCCAGGGACAGGGTGGAGATGTCGCTAAGAGTCTTTCAAACAGCACTGCTCCCTCTTGAAATCTCTCTCTTCCTCAGGAGGAGGGAGGAGCAAGCATGTGTGTGAGCTTTGTCAACCCCCAAATAGGTCTAGACTCCAGCTGTGACCCTGGGCGGGTCACTGCCCCTAGGCTCCCGGTTTTCATCCCCTTGATAGTGCTGAGAACAATATGGCGGAACCCTGAGTATTCTTGACATGGTGGCATGGAGCTTGGGGCCCTCTGAACGGGAGTGACAGTTTGCTAGGCCTCTTCACTAAACAAAGTCCAAGGAGAAAAAACAAGTCCAAGGGAAAAACAAGTGGCCATTGTCTGGCAAGTCCAGCACCTGTTCTAATGAGACCTGGGATGCAGCTGCTGCTCACTAGGTCCCTGAGTGAATGTGATCCCTCCTGAAAGCGCTTGTGTTTTAGAAGCAACTTGGATCTTCTGATCATTTATACACACCCATATAGGAATAAACTTCCATCTCCATGAGGCAGGCTAAAGTGTTTTGAAAGGAGATGAGATATACCCCTGACTACCCTCTTACTGCTTACATGAGAGCATCCCAGGGTGCCTTTATCAGCTGCACTTACTAATCAGTCCCTTCTCCGACTAACCTGAACTACTTACTGCACGTGACCCAAACAGTGACGTTGTCCTCCCCGCCTTTAGTTTTGCCCCCAGCATGCCCTAGGGTGCCTGCTGCCTCAGGCCCCACCTTGCCATCTCCTAGTCAGCTGACTCTGGGTCCAGCCCTTCCCTGCCCTGTAGGATGGCTGGGATCATAAATTCCTTCCCTGTGAAAGTGAGTCTGAGCAGCTGTGTCTCTGCCCGGAGCTTGCCCTGTCAGCAGTGTGGAATTCCGTGGCACAGTGGAACATGGAGGCAGTTTTTTGTCTCAGAGATGTTTGGGGGCCCATTTACTAAGAAACAAATGCCTTTTTCTCCTGGGGTGTGTCTAGATGAAGAAATAAATACCAGGAAGAGGCCAGCGGTCCTCTTAGGCCTCAATTGCAGCTGTTTTCAGATGTGGCTTCATTCCTTTGACTACTCAAGGTTATCCATATTTAAGTTAACCTATAGAAACAAGCATTTGAGACCCAACAAAGAAATCTAAACACTCTTTTAACACTAGTGATTTTTTTTTAATGTATTGATCTTCAAATGTCTGTAACCAAACTGGCAGCATACCTGAACTTCCGATCTGCTGTTCCTATTTCAGAGACACGAACATTTCAACATTGATGATTAGACCCAAAATTCCTCCAAAGAACACCTTCACCATGTAGTGACGGCCTCTGAGGACAGAAGATGATCAGTTAAACACATGCACACCACATACACCATACACACAACCACACATATCACAACCCCCCCCACACACACAAAGACACACATACACCACGTAGATCACAGATAGACACATATACACAGCCCGCCCACCTACCACAAATTCACTCATTCTGCACTCAGTAGGCTACATGGTTTCTTAGTAACAAGTCTGAGACTACTTGGACAAAATAATTGAGTGACTAATCTTTTACTCACTTCTGTTTTCAAGGTCCTACTACCTTGCACAAATGCCAGGGTTGTATGGCAAGGTGGAGGCCGAACGGGAGCCTTTGCAGTTACCTATGAGTAGCATTTCCAGAGGCAAACTATCCACAGACATTTTCTCAAATTGATTTGGGTGAAGAGTATCCCTCTTGAGTACTAACTAGACAAACCAGTTAACCAGCTAATGTCTCTATATCCATTCACCCCAATATCAATAAATGTCTGCAGAGTTACTAAGGTGAGTAAAATAGTTCATTCTTACCTTTGAGTTCAGTGTGACAACAGAGTTTTAGGAAAGAGTGGGGTGAGAGACTGGTTCATTTTTTCAAAAATATTTGCACATCTGTCCAACACTGGATCGGGTTCTCTGGACTAGACTATGGTGGGAAAAAGGAAGATATGTACTCTGTCTCCACAGAGCCTATGGCTTAGTAATAAAGACACCATCCTTTATTAAATTACCATGGGAAAAAGGTACATGCAGCTTTGAGAGAACCTAAGAAAACACAGCGAACAACAGAACTGACCCGGCTAAGGCAACTGCTGGGCATTAAGAGAAAAGCAGAGAAGCTGGGGGCTGAAGTGGGGGTTTGTTCAGTAGTAGAGTGTGTTTGGCATGCAAGAGGCACTGGGTTCAAGTCTCAGCACTGACACAACAAAAAATACAGCAAATGGAACTCAGAAGTCAAGACTTGTTAGTGACCAAGGTTTCTGTAAGTGACTCAGCTTGTTCTCGCAAACAATGGCCACAGTAGTTCTCAGAGGGGACCCTGGCTTAGCCACATAGGTAGAGAAGATCAATACACAGACTTAGGGCTGTCACCCATGGTCTGTGTCTGCATTCTCTGGTCAATTAATCATTCCATTGAATTTGCAATATATTGAGCTACGAGATCAATAATAGTTGATCCACAGAATCCAGCTGCTTGATGTCTTAGTGACACGTACTTCCAGAGGCGGTAGGCGGAAAGAATGGCTCAGTCGTTCACACTCCAATCTTTTATTGCAACAGATATTTGTGGGGTGTGATTAGGGTTAAGACCTTCAGATGGGCAGATTAGATTGAATTCTCTGGGTAGGCTGATGATACACAGGAGCCCATCTTCGATGGAGTCAGGAGGTCAGAGGAAGAAAGGGGCACTTCATTGAATAGGAGTGATCAAGCCAAGGAATGCTGCCGCCTAGGGAAGCAGCCAGAGCAGAGGGAAGGAAGGAATTTTTCTCTGGAGAATCTGGAAAACAATCCCATAGACAGACGCCTTCATTTTGAAGGACTTTTAAGACTCATTTTGTATTCTGACCTCCAAAACCATCAGGCCCAAACTTGGGAGTGCAGGTAATTAGTTCCAGTAGCAATGGGAAATGGACACCACCCCCTGACCTCTGCACACACACTCCTCCACATTATTCTTGAAGACTAGTAAGACCCTTGGAAGTCATCTTCATGGGGAAGTTGGCTTGATGGGCACTTCCTAGCCACTGGGTCTCTCCTGCGACCACCTCCTCTCCTCCTTGACTATAAACTATGATGGCAGTGCTGAACTCCCGAGTAATGAGGACACCGTTTGAAGGCAGACTGCTGCTGCTCTGCCCTATTCCTCCCTGGGAACATCAGAATTAAATTTCCTGTTCTGACTGTTGCGTCAGAACAAGCATATTATAGACATACTAATCCATTTCAGGTCACTTTCTTACTATTTTGAATTCTCAAGAAAGTGTGGGTGGCATGCGAGAGTTTATAGCTTTTGCTGACCATGGTTAATCTTTTCTTTTCTTTTCTTTTCTTTTTTTTTTTTTAATCTCAGAAGCGTCCTCAGGGTGGTGAAACAGAGATCTTGATGACAACTTCAGGGCATCGGGATTTTGTGGAAGGGGTAGGGAGACTGTCTGGTAAATGGCACTTTAGACATAGGCAGTGTTGAGCACCTCTTCTTTTAGGTTCAGGTGCATAGGCCTGGTACCTGCCACACAGTGGAGGCATGCAAGATCCACAGGTGTGCTAAAATGCTCTAGGAAGCAACAGGTTTCTGGTATGACTATAACCACCAAGAACAGCACAGCTTCAGCCATTCTGAAGCCCTCCTCTTCTGAGGGGACAGCTACTCACTGACTTCTGACTGTCTGGAGAGGTATCCTTGCACACATCGGTCTGGATGCTGCTCCCTGAAGTGAGCCTCACAGGTCCTGCAGGGTGTCTCCTCACTGCCCTGCCCACTCCTCTGCCCTTTCATTGGAAACTCTTTTATTAAACTCTTCTTTAAGCTGAGCATGTATGTGTGTGTTTGCATATCATATATAACCAATTAATTCCATTTCTTCATCTGATGCTCTGAAGCAGAGATTCTGAAAAGCTAATCTTATCTAAAACCAATTGTTTTACATAGTCTAGACTGAGGTCCTTTGAATAAATCTGCCCTTACTATTTCTAATACATAAGCTCTCCTAAGCTTTATAAGTGCTAGAATTGTCCAGATGTTTCTACAATATGAGGCTCCTTTTAGGAGAAATTTAGACTGTCATGTGGCCACGTGGGCAGACTTCTCTACGAAGAGGGATACCTCTTCATCTGGTGGAAATAAGCACAAGACTTCTCTATTTGTGCAACATAATAGTAATTCATCCTGATTGGAAAGTATGGCACAAAAAGGAATTTATTTACTTAGTAAGACCTCCAGTCACTCGTTCTTTTATAAAGAAATAATTCTTTGAGAATTTCACATAATGTGTTGATCATATCCACCTCCCACTCCTCCCAGATCCTCTCTATTCCCCCAACATCCTGTCCCAATTTGAAAAACGTAGTAGCCCATCCACTATAATTTGTGCTATCCATACACTGGCGGGGTACAGGGGAGACACCCACTGGAACATGGTTGATCTACCAGGAGCCACAGCCTTAAAGGAAACTGACTCGCCTCCCCCAGCATCACTCACTCTTGAGACCTTCCCACCTCAGTATTTAAACTTCAATTATTCCATCATGTGCATAAATTTGAGTATGTTCATTCTCTGAACTGTCCATGACATATATACATAAATACATAAATTCATTGGTTTACAACAACTGGTAATGGCACAGTGGGACTTCTTTGCACACATCTCCTTGCATGTGTGTCCACTAGGCAAGAACTATGGCAGATAAGACAGCATGTCTTGCCTCCTCCAGCTGCGTGCTCTGACTTCATGTGTTGTGAGTCATCTCAGAATCGTCACCGGTGTCCTTTGTTCTTTAAGGTGAAACAGAAATTACAGAACAGTGTAGTTATGTTTATAAAATCATACTAGCATGTGTGTTCAAGCATGCTGTTTGTCACTGTGCAAAATTATGTTTCTTGCAATGAGTTATGTTAAGAAATTGAAGGAAAAAAGTGTTCCATAATTATAGAACAGACACACTTTCAAGCTGACTTGCTAAAAATCCCTTTGAACAATTTATGCTTCTCTCTTGATGTCAGTAAATTCCTTTTTCTTTGGTTTCAGTATTTGACTAATTTTTCTGGAATTTTTTTTTGTGCTACTTGTCTTTTTTTTTTTTATCAAGATTACCATTCATATTTGATATCTGGGAAGTCTGATTATTTACTGTTTATTTTTGTTTCTTTTAAGGATTGTCTTTATTTTTCTTTTTTTATCTCTATTTTCCCATGTGAGTTCTGACATTATTTCAGGCCTATATAAAAATGATTTTAATTATCATAGCCTCTGACTATCAATCTCTCTGGTAACACTGTCTGAAAGAAATCAAATGACGCCACCACTATGAAGCCCAGACATAAAAGGCAGATCTCGACCTCACTTCCACGTTTTAAATTCTGTGTTTGATTGGCTGAAGATAAACTGCACCGGGAAGCATAGCTGCAAGGAGTCCAGGCAGTGTACATTTTTTCACCTTAACGCCTCTGCAGTGCAAGAAGAAAAGCAAATTTCAAACAGGGTTACAACTTCTTAATGGATCATGAAATTGACTTATGTCACAAATGACAAAAAAGTGAAACAAAACTGTTAATGAATCATCTTTTATAAAAGCTATACACACATTTATTTTCTATTTTACATGCATTTATAGATCTTTAAGGAGTGAGGAGAGAATATAGAAAAGCATTTCTTGGGCTGGGGAGATAGCTCAGTGTGTAAAGTGCCCGCTATGCATATATGAGGACCTGAATTAGGATCCCAAGCATTCATGTAAAAGCTGAGTGCAGCCGCATTCAGCTATAGCTGTGGGTGCTCAGGAGTGGATCCCGGAGCCTCACCGGCCAGCCAGTCTAACCAGAATGGTGAGCTCCAATTCAGTGACTCCATCTCAAAGAGTTACGTGGAGAATGATAGAGGGCAACATCCCTCTATCTCAACATCCACCTCTTGTCTCCTCCACACACAGAAACACAAATGTGTGCACATCGCACACACGAACATATATGTATTTTTTTTTAATTGTGCATGTGGTGTGTATGTGTGTGTGTATACCACATTGTGTGTGTGGTGATCAGAAGACAACTTTTTGGAGTCAGTTCTTTCCTTCCACTTTTATGTGAATTTTGGGGGCCAAAGGAAGGCCCCAGGCTTGCGCTGCGAGTGCCTTTATGCACTGAGCCATCCTGTAGGCCCCATAACAGTTTTTTACTGTGGCTTGGGATCAAGAAAGCCTGAAGACTAAGGTACCGGGAGATGCAGATGCCGTGTGCCACTCATCGTATCTACTACAGTATCCCTTGTTTTGCTAAGGGAGCTTTCTGTATTTTTAAAACCTTACATTTTTACTTTGTGTGTCTATGTGTACCACAGTGTGCGTGTGGAAGTCCTAAGACAGCCTGCACGAATCAGTTCTCCACTTCCTTTAGCTGGACTGAGGTTCAGGCTGAGCCATCTTGCTAGTGCTTCCTGTATTCTTAGTCTGTTGATAGCTTTAACTTGGAGTGAATATTGAATGCTATAACCATGGTAGTGCTCACAAGTCTTTCTCCTCTGATGTACTTACTACACCACAGATTTTCCACAATACATCATCTTCGCATTCTTTAACACTCTTCTCCTGGGCTTCTCTTTTAAGTCCCTAACTTGTTTCTTACAATCCATCTCATACATTACTTGTGATTTCTAGTAGCTTCTGTGTTTGTCAAAGTTGCTACTGCATTCCTAATGCACTCTGTATGAACAAAAGGCCTGTATTCTGTCATCCTTTAATAAATTCACAAGAGGCAGGCACTAATACTTCCCTTCCTGTAACCCTACAGCAGCCAGGGTCTGAGTTGATGGCCATGGCTCCTGTTGCTACTGAGGGCCACGTGGATGTCTGGGGTCTGGTTAGCCATCTGAGACCATGTTGGTGTCGGAGGGCCATGCTGCTGCTGAGGCCACACTAATCTGGGTAGCCTGTGATGCCACCCGGGGCCATGGTGATGTCCAGGCCTGAGCTGCAGCCTAGGGCTATCTCTGGGTCCATCATCCTACAGCAGCCAGGGTCTGAGTTGATGTCCATGGCTCCTGGTACTAGTGAGGACCAAACAGAAACGTGGGGTTTGGACAGTCACCTGAGACTATGCTTTTGCTGGGGCCATACTGAGCTGGGTGACCTGAGCTGCCACAGGGTCCATAGTGATGTCTGGGCTCAAGTTGCTGCCAAGGGCCATGTCTGGGCCCATGGTCCTGCTGCAGCTGGGGTCTGTGTTGATGTCTGTGACCCATGTTACCACAGGGGGCCATGGGAATCATGTGATGAAATCTGAGGGCCATGATGAGCCGACCCACCCTTTGCTGGCCCCAGGCTTCACTGGACACTGCAGCAAGAAAGTTGGCCTGGACCCCCACAGGAGAGATGGCCCCAATGTCCTGGGCATAGTCCCAACCCTTACCACAGGCGTGGGAAAACTGGCCCTGATGGCACAGGCATGGGAGAGCTGGCTCTGCTCCTCGCCTGAGGGTGGGGGCCCAGTGGTCTGGACTGACCCACTCAGCTACCACCCAGGCCTACATCCAGGGCCTTGTGCTGGCACCCACCAACATCTACTCCATTTATGACCTGCTGGAGCCCGTGAAGGGACTGCTCCTGTGGACCGATATCAGCAGGATCTCCATGACTCGGGATGGCCACAGGATATCTGCGAGGAGTCTCGGTGAGGACCCAGGGATGATGGTGTACCAGAAACTAGAGGCCTTGAAGCAGACCAATGACTCATGGCAATGAACATTTGTAAAGCTGATTGGACAAAAGGTATGTACTGTGTGACACTGTGCGGCTCCCATTGTCATGAAGGTGAATGAAGGAGAAGTGGGAAAGACAGAGGAGTGAGGAGGGTTTTGTTGTTGTTGTTTTGATTTTTTTAAATTTTCTTTTTTGGGGGGGGACGCTGTAAAGGTGAAGGGTGGATATTGGTGGTCTGGGAAATGAGTGGAATTGAGATGAATGATGAGATACTCCCAATTAATGGAGAAATTGTTATTTAAAAAATAGGAAAAAAAGAAAAT
>CABHPQ010000627.1:77276-92979 GCA_902168405.1 Peromyscus aztecus | reverse complement strand
GCACGAGCCGCCGCGGCCGCCAGCAGCAGGAGCAGCAGCGGCCGCCGCGGCGCTCCTCGGACCTGCACATTCCTCTCCTCCCCTCGCGCGCGCTCCCTCCTCCCGCAGCCTCTCCACCAGCTGACTCCGAGGGAGAGGATGACCTCATCCCTTCCCTTCCAGCTGCTGCCGCTCCCACCCCGGCTGGGGAGGGGCGAGAAGAAGGAGGGCCGGGAGGAGGGGCCGGGACCGAGGGGAGCAACTGGAGGGGGGCGGGCTTACTGGCCAGTGCTGGACGCCGAGGGCAACAGGGCGGCAGTCGGAGGCCTAGGCTCGTGGGATTTCGGAGAGCGCTAAGTGGATTTGATCTACGCTGTGGGGGTGGGGGTGGGGGCACAGCTGGCCGAGTGGAAGAGTCTCCACCGTCCGGCCACCACCGAGGGCAGGGGGCGGTGGACACGAGCGGGCGTGGCAGCGGCGAGGGCCTGGGAAGCGCAGGCCTCTTTGTACTGTACCGGGAGCTCCGGCACCTGGCCAGGTTGTGGTGTGCTACTGGCGCCCGCCAGAGTGAACCAAGTGCTTTAACTCGGAAGCTATGGCCCTGGTACTGGCAGCGATGGTGGGCGTGCCAGGCTTTGGAGATCCAGGAAGGTACAGGACCTGCAGGGCTGCAACACCCAAAGCAAAGCTGGCATCGAAGGGTGTGCCCTCGGGATAAGGAGAGGGCAGCCCCAGGGATCGAGTACTGCCAAACCCCACCCAGCCTGGGGAGATGCTAAGGCCCTCTGGTCCTACCCCTTTTAGGTGGCGGGTGCCTCCACCCGCTCACTTAAGGAGCCGGAGGCATCAGCACTAGGCAGACTAGGAGGTGGGGCCACTCCTAACCGCAGGTGGGACTCGCAGCACCCCTGGCGGCTACCTGGAGCGCGGCGGCGGGCAGAGGGAGACTGCTAGCAACCAGGGGAAACGAAGACCGGCCCCGCCCTCGCCCCGCGGGGAGTGGCTGATCGCAAAGGTGGTGCCACCTCTCTTATTCCCAAACTGGAATTACCTTCCCTTAACCTTCCCGTAAACTATAAACGTACATACTTGCTGTGTGGTCTCACAACTACAGAAATGACTCGAATTTAATCTATCTTCGGAGAGAATGTAAGAATAACACATATTGTAGACATATATATGTATATATATGTATGTATGTATATATATATATATATAGTGTGTGTGTGTTTAATCTTTAAATCCAAATAAAACAGGGCTTTCCTTTACATTTTTTAAACCAAGAAAACCTGTGCTTTGGTTTGTCTCAGTTTTTGCAAATGTAAGGGACAAAGGGTAATCCTTAAATTGCAGTGTGACTCACACACTTTGAGTCCAAAGGGAAGTAGGGGCCATGGGTGCTTCAGCCAGGAAGGGCACCAGTAAGCATCTTCATGGACCTGGAGATAAAGCTTAGCGTTCCCCAGGCCCTGCCCCCTCCCTGGAGCAGCACCAGGTGAATTTGCACTGGTTTACAGCGCCATTATTGGCATCACGCAGTGAAAGTGCAGGAATTTCTCAGCATGTAAAAAAAAAAACGCTCACTGATATCCCACCACCACGTGCTACAACACTCTGCTGTTTTAGCACCAACCTGACCTGAGTGGGATTCTTCTCAATCATTGGATGTACAGTCAAGTGCCCTCAAAGACTATTGCCCACAGCTTCTGCTTCTTGATCTTGGGCTGGCTTTCTCATAGGAGAGTGTGTGGCCATGGGGCCCATAAGTGGTTATATGGTACATGCTAAACCAAATTTTCTAGAAAGAGATGGGTGGTGACTGAGGGGCAACACAGCAGCCCCATGCCACTTAGGGTTAGGCATTTTAAAATCCAACTTCAACACTGGGCCATTTTAACTAGAAGTTCCCTTTTGGAAAATACCTGGTTCTTTTTCTCTAGAGTCCAAATCTAAGATTCCATCTCCAGGGCACTATGGCTGATCGTGCTTTGTGCAAAACCATTAGGGAGACAACGATCTCTTAGGTAACTAGGTCCTCAGAGATAGAGTGTATTCTAGGACAAATGCAATGTCTTAAGTTGCGCCAGGCTCAGAGAGTCCTGTGGAGCAGCCAAGGTGTTTGCTATCAGCAGCAGGCTGACACTTCCTCTAGAACTGGGAGGTTTCTTGTTAGATGGATTCCTCTGTCACCAGCACAGCACTTGCACAGACTATTTGCTAAATAGATATTAGTGAAGTGAATGCATGAATTTTTAGAGAGAACACTCCATGACAGGAGGAATGCTGCATTCTGTGCTGACAAATGTTCCCATGGAAACATGGGAATTATGAGACTTTTCTGTTAGATTCTGAAAAGAAATAACTGGTAATGGTTTGCTTATTAGTATATTTACTCAGAACCACTTAGAGTCTCTTCAAAGTTGCACTGTTGCATCTCTGAAAACTAATGGCTACCCATAGCTAGCAGAAGGAGTATATGTAGTGAGGTCAGAGTGAGCATTTTCACATCCAGGCTCTGCTAATTACTGGCCCCATGGTGCTGCCAAATTACTTAATACACAGGATTAATATGAGGATTAGATAAGATCATGTATATTGTTGGGTTTTGTGTGCAATATTGTTCACTACTGTTCACTACAGCCTCTAATCCCATATATCTATCAATCAAATCTCAGAACTAGATGTTAATTTCACCTACTCAATTATAATTACTGTATCCATCAAAACAGATGGGCATAGTGGATAAGAGATCAAAGTTCAGACTCAGAATTTTTCTTGGTCATGATACTTAAACTCTCTGCACCTGATGCTCATTCTTTCTAAAGCAGAGATGCTGATCTCTGGAATTTAGTAATGTTAGGACCACATTAAAAAATGTAAAGGAATAGTCCCCTGTCATGTCCAACATACTCTGTACTGTAGTAGGATAGGCCCATAGGGTCCAGGAAATTGGCTCAAACCAGTTGTCAAGGCATGCACATAAAGTACTTCCTTATGAGCCAACCTGGAGTCTGCCTGAGGGCCTAGCAAGAGGAGCTGTTAGAGTTCCTGGTCAATGTCAGAGTTCCTGATTGTGTGGAATCTGCCTGAGGGTCTAGCAACAGGTGCTGTTAGAGTTCCTGATCATCCCCAGGTAATGAGGGATGACCACACAATGCCAACAGATTAGGACACAGGTTGAGTACAGGGAAGAGGGTATATAAGGCCATCTCCATTATTGAATAAATGAGTCTGCTATTTGCCTTCAACTGACTTCCAGTATCTGTGTCATTGACATTGTACCTTCTCACCCCATTCCCCGAGGGAGCCATTAGAATCCAGCAACATACTAGGTAGTTCAGCCTGGTCCCAGGGAAACATGACAGAAAAACACATCCTATGGGATTTGGGTTGGGGACTGAGAAGAAAGTGGAGCTTAGACTCCTTTTCAGACTGCTGCTACTTGAGACGCCTGTAAGGGAGGACTTGGCGACTGAGTGAGCACTCAGATGTCTACAGAGCCTGAGCTTCAGAAGCCATGGTCAGAAGGATGCTAAGCACACAGATGGCCCCACCTCCACCCAGTATAGGATGGTGCTCACCCTTTTTTGTGGACTTCATGGAGTCACTTGGGGGCTTGGCATAGAGTTGGAAGGATGTCAGCAAGCACAGTACCAAGAATCAATTGAGCTAGTTCTTTCAGAAAAAATACCAGCTGTAGCTGGAGTTTTCCTGCCTGGCCCACGGTCAGGATAAATCTCTTTCACCTGCCAGTCCCACAGCCGCTCAGACCCAACCAAGTAAACACAGAGACTTACATTGCTTACAAACTGTATGGCCGTGGCAGGCTTCTTGCTAACTGTCCTTATATCTTATATCAATCCATTTCTATAAATCTATAGCTTGCCACATGACTCGTGGCTTACCAGCATCTTTACATGCTGCTTGTCCTGGTGGCGGCTGGCAGGCAGTGACTCCCTCCCCCTTCCTGTTCTTTTTATTCTCTCTGTTAGTCCCGCCTATACTTCCTGCCTAGTCACTGGCCAATCAGTGTTTTATTAGCAACACATTTGCCATACAGAACATTCCACAGCAACCAGCCTAGAGAACTTTTGTCTCCTGCTACTTTTTAATAGCGATCAGAAAAAAGAAAGCCATTCCAACTAGGTTCAACACAAGCCTGGTTACTTTCAGTGACTGAATGGTCAACAACACACACACACACACACACACACACACACACACACACACACACACATACAAAATGAGGTGAAGATCCCACCCAGCATTGCACTCTTCCAGAGGCACACAGCCCAAGAAAGAAGTGCAGATTGACTGAGGTAGAGATATACTAAACATCCACACATGCCCTCACAACAACCCAGCACAGACAATATTTTCTTATTATTTTAAAAATTAATACCATGGTTCTTTATTCACTGATTGATATGTATATATGTTTCCCTTTATTCCTTTCCTATATACTTTTATTATTCTCTTCTTTCTTATTTTTTCTTCTAGTAACAAAATTATATCATCTAACTGTCTGTCTATGTCTCTATATGTCTCATTATGTGTCTATGTGTCTCATCATGATTCTTACCTTGCTTCTTCTGATTTCATTGGGGGCTCTGCTCCTTCTGGGTCTCTCCTAGAAGGGAGAAAAAAGCTTCCTGGAATTAAAAGAAATGAGGCAGCACAATTTTCACTTTAAATCTTCTGACACCTTTTAAGTAATTTTCTTCTGTCCTAATATTTCTTCCTTCCTTCCTTCCTTCCTTCCTTCCTTTCTTTCTTTCTTTCTTTCTTTCTTTCTTTCTTTCTTTCTTTCTTTCTTTCTTTCTTTCTTTCTTTCTTTCTTTCTTTCTCTTTTTCTTTCTTCTTTCCTTCCTTCCTTCTTTCCTTCCTTCTTTCCCTCCTTTCTTTCTTCCTTCCTTTCTTTCTTTCTTTCTTTCTTTCTTTCTTTCTTTCTTTCTTTCTTTTTGCTCTTTCTTTCTTTATTATATTTGAGATGTTTTGGTTATCTCTGCTCCTATAATTACTATTATTTCTATGATTGGTCTAGATGTGATCATTGACACAGTTTTGTTTACTCTCTTTTGATTGTATTTTACTGCTACTCATTGCTGATATTGTTACTTGCTTCTCTTTTCTACATGGAACTTGAATGACCAATGTCAACTGTGTAGATATTCTACCACTAACCAATATCCTCAGTCCAAAGAGTAGGAGATTAAAAAAAAAATTCCAAGTCAACAACTGGGTTCCAAATAGGTACATCAAGAGCATGGACATTCTGAAGACTCATTCCTGGACTTCCACCTCTACAACAAGAGTAGAAAGAACCAACATGAGGTGCATGGACACCACATGTCTGAGGGAGTGTGACAAACATCCTTTAAAAGCATCGACTGTTAATAAAAACAAGAAGAGTAATTACAGAGATACATTCTGTAGATGGCACTGTCTACAGACAACTGCCTGATGTATTAGAAGCCTTCTTTTCTTATGAAACCTGCAAAGAACACAGCACTATCAAGTTTGCATATATTGAAAAATAATAGGCGTACAGCAAAAATCACAACTAGAAACGTAACTTTATACTTTGCAGAAAGCCAATATCTCAGGACACAGTAGCCAAAGAAAGCTGTTCTTTGAAAAGAGACTCCCACATAAAACTGTAAAAAATAAATCAAATAAATACAATAAAGATTAAAAAGAGAACAATACTTCAAAATTCATAATTCTTTAGCTACTGATTTCAAAGAGGTTAAAGTGAAAAGAACACTGAATAAAGAATTCAAAAGTATGATTTTTTTTAAAGACCAGGAATACAGAAAAACAACCAAACAAGGAAAACACAAAATATGAATGAGTTCAACAAAAAGTGAATTTATTATTAAACACAAAAAATATTGAAATTGGAAAATCTGAAGAAGATGGATGTCTAAGTTTCAATGGGTGTCTCATTGATTATTTCAAGTGCAATGGAAAATCTGAGGCCTTGGAGACAAGATTGATGAGTTAGAATACACAGTAATGATAACAACAGCAAATGAAAAAACTATGAACAAAACATGCAACACAATTAAAACTCCAGGACTACTTTAGGTATAGAATGTAACAAGGTATAAACTAAAAGTATAGAAAATACATTCAGTACAATGCTATAAGAAAACTTTTTAAATTTGAAGAATTATATGGAAGGATTTACAGCTCCAAAATGTAAAGCTCCAAATTAACACAATGAGAAAGCAAACTCACCATGACATACTATGGTTAAAATACTAAGACTGCAAGACAAAGCGTGACTACTGGAACATACAGAAAGGAAGCACTAACTCATTTATAAAGGCAACTCAACAGAATAACCGAGTTCTCAACACAAACTCCTAAGAACTAGAGATCTTAGAATTACACACTTGATTTTTTCAAATTTTATAATTAATTTAATTTTATGTATCAGCCACAGATTCCCCTGTCCTCCCTGCTCCCGCCCACCGCGTGCCCTCCCCCCAGTCCACCCCCCATTCCCACCTTATCCAGGGCAAGGACTCCCCTGGGGATTCAGCTCAGCCTGGTAGATTCAGTCCAGGCAGGTCCAGTTCCTTCCTCCCTACACCCAGGCTGAGCAAAGTGTCCCAGCATAGGCCCTAGGCTCCAAAAAGCCAGCTCATGCACTAAGAACAGGTCCCAGTCCCACTGCCTGGGGGCCTCCCAAAGAGTTCAAGCTAATCGACTGTCTCACTTATCCAGAGGGCCTGATCCAGTTCCATGGGGGCTCCTCAGCTATTGGTTCCTAGTTCATGTGTTTCCACTAGTTTGGCTATTTGTTCCTGTGCTTTTTCCAATCATGGTCTCAACATCTCTCGCTTATACAATCCCTCCTCTCTACACATGTCAGAATGACTAAGATCAAAAACAGTGAAGACAGCTTATGTTGGAGAGGATGTGGAGCAAGGGGAACACTCCTACACTGTTAGTGGGAATGCAAGCTTGTACAGCCACTTTGGAAATCAATATGGTGCTTTCTTAGAAAATTGGGAATCAATCTCCCCCAAGACCCAGCTATATCATTCTTGGGCATATACCCAAGGAATGCTCAATCATACCACAAGGGCACATGCTCAGCTATGTTCATAGCAGCATTGTTTACAATAGCCAGAACCTGGAAACAACCTAGATGCCCTTCAACTGAAGAATGGATAAATAAAATGTGGTACATACACACAATGGAGTACTACTCAGCAGAGAAAAACAATGATATCATGAGGTTTGCAGGTAAATGGATGGATCTAGAAAAAGATCATCCTGAATGAGGTAACACAGACTCTGAAAGACAAACATTGTATGTACTCACTCATAGGTGGATACTAGATGTAAAGCAAAGGATGACTAGATTGCTACTTACAACTCCAGGGAGGCTACCTAGTAAAGAGGACCCTAAGAAAGACACAGGGATCACCCAATGACAGAGAAATAGATGAGATCTCCATGAGCAAACTGGTCATGAGTGGGCATAATGAAGGGCAAGGGTCGGGGGAAAGAGAGCTTAGGGAAGTGGGAGATCTCAGCTGGATCAAGAACAGAGAGGGAGAACAAGGAAAGAAACAGCATGATAAATGAAGACCCCATGGGAATAGGAAGAAGCAGAGTGCTAGAGAGGTCCCCCAAAATCTCCAAAGATATCTCCACAATAGACTACTGTCAATGGTTGAGAGAAAGCCTGAACTGACCTACTCTGATGATTGGATGGCAAAACACCCTAACTGTCATGATAGAACTCTCATCCAGTGACTGATGGAAGCGAATGCAGAGATCCATGGCCAGGCCCCAGATGGAGCTCCAGGAATTATGTACTTGAAATCCTTGGGGAAAATAAATAAAAACACAAAAACCCTGTCAACCTAGATGTCTATTCCCAGGACTGTTACCTTCAATATTAAGGAAGAAATAAAGCCATGACAAGCACAATTCAAAGCAGTTCATGATCAGGAGACAGCTTCAAAAACACACTGTGCACAGAGAAGGAAAGCAAATAAAACTTTGGAGCATGGAAAATAAATCCCAATAGGAGAGTAATAGTAGTAGTAGTAGTAGTAGTAGTAGTAGTAGTAGTAATAGTAATTACCTATCAATTATAACCCTTATTGTAAATGGATTTCATTTTCCAATTTAAAGACAGATGGACTGATTTGATTAAAAAGCAAGATTCAACAGTTGACTTCAAGAGTAAACTTGTAGTCATAGACATGTCTTATTGAAAATAAAATGGTGAAAATTTCCTAGAATCAAATGAAATTAGAAACAAATTGTATCAAACTCTTAAGCAAAGAGCAGAGGCAGTTCTAAAAAGGAAGTTTATAGATATACCATTTTGAAAACTCAGAGAAATATTTAATAAATAACCCAATCATGCACTTCAGGGCTTCACAAAAACTAAAACCAGGCATACCTTGTAGCTAAAGTTTTCCTGCCTGGCCCACGGTCAGGATAAATCTCTTTCACCTGCCAGTCCCACAGCCGCTCAGACCCAACCAAGTAAACACAGAGACTTAAATTGCTTACAAACTGTATGGCCGTGGCAGGCTTCTTGCTAACTGTTCTTATATCTTAAATTAATCCATTTCTATAAATCTATACCTTGCCACATGGCTCGTGGCTTACCGGCATCTTTACAAGCTGCTTGTCCTGGCGGTGGCTGGCTGGCAGGCAGTGACTCCCTCTGCCTTCCTGTTCCTTTTATTCTCTCTGTTAGTCCCGCCTATACTTCCTGCCTAGCCACTGGCCAATCAGTGTTTTATTAGTAACACATTTGCCATACAGAACATCCCACAGCAATACCTGAAATAAACACAGGAAAGAAATAATAAAGACAGCAGAAATAAATGAAATATTGCCAAAGAGAACCATATGCATGACAAATGAAACAACTAGAATTTCTGCAAGGGATACAATGGAACTACAGAAAACAGTAAGGAATATTCTGGAAATGTATATCCTTATCTAGAAGAAATGGGGAAATATCCTGGTATATAACCCACCAAAATTGAATGATGAGGATATAAAAAGATAATATCCAGTAATAACAAAAATAAGACAATAAAAGTTTTCTACCAAAGAAAAACCCAAGACAGGACAGATTTAATGATTAATTATTGGGGACTATGGGGGTCCATCCCCCCGATAGTCCCTTCTCAGGGTCCAGGAAGAATCTAAAACCAGCTGATAATTAATCTTTAATGATATGAAATGAATTGATGTACACAAAACTCCTAAGTCTATACACTTTATTTTTCTGTGTCAGTTCTCTCTCTACAAGCTTCTCTTCTGCTCTCAAGCCTACCTCCTTTCTTGCCTGATTTCTCTCTACATTTATGTACTGTCCCCTCTAAGTTCTATCTTAATTCTTTCATCTTAGTTCTGCCTCATCTAGGTTTTCATTCATCTAGTTTGTTTCCCATATCAGCCCTCTCCCATCTCCTTCTCTCTCATCTTGTTCTTCCTCATCTTGTTCCTCTGGTACTCTCTTTTAGCCCTTCAGTCTAGTTCTTCCCATTTAGTTTGTTCCTCTCTAGTTCTTACCCACCTAGTTCTTCTGTTCTCTTGTCTCTTCTCTGTCTCATCTCCAAGTTCTATATCTCAAATTCTCCTCTGTGCTTCCTTATAACTTGCCCTTCTCCCTAAGTCTCTCAGTAATCCAGTTATAAACCCAAGGAATAGCAATCCTCTGGCAGAGCAAGGTCACCAGGCTTGAATTCTTGTGGGATCCTAAAGGCAGGTTAAGAATTTTCCTCAGGCCGTGACCACCAGGTTTTCTTTTACAACCCAAAAGGGGAGTGGTAAAGGAGGAGGTCAATAGAGAGATAATGATCAGTTAGTATATCAAGAAGGGAATTTATGTGCTCAATCTACACTCCTAAAAGTGTATAGGTAAGAAGTTAGGAGTCTATATTGTTAGTAAGGCTGTAAGGAAGGAGAGTCTCAACTTAAATTGCACAAGAAATAAAGCTATCTTCCTGACCTAGGAGACAGGTATTGTTTTGTTTGGTCTTGGATGCTTGATAGGCATTTTAGATAAATACACTGTTAGGAATTTTGGAAGCACACAAGAAAATTATTTTAGGAACCAGCTAATATATATATATAATATATATATATTATATATTGGCATATATATATATATGTATAAGCTAAAATATCACCAAGACTTCTTAAGCCATGGCTTGACCTTTGGAAAAGTCCTTGAGTTTTCCAAGTAGTAGTTTTTGTGATAGAAGCTGAATTCCATTACATTTTCCTGTAGCTTGCAGCAATTAATTTTACCAGAATTTGGAGAATAACAACTTCCAATATTCCTTAAGCTGTTCTATAAAACTAGAATAAAATGAACACTCCCCAAATCATTCTATAAGCAACAAATACTCTGATTCCAAAGTTGAGTTAAGTGCACAACTAAAGAATATAACTATAGACAATAATCTCAGGGACAATACTATCAAAAGCAAAATCACCAGCAAAGATCACCACTAAAAAAATTATAACTATAAACAATACTCTTAAAAAGCAGACAATACTCTTAAAAAGCAGATGGGCAGACGTCAAGGCAGAAGTACATACAACAAAATGAAGAGCAATACAGCATCACCAGAACCTAGCCCTCCTCCAACATCTAGAGCTGATCATCAAAAATTGGAAGAAGCAGAAGAAAACAGCCTTATGAATAACATCATGAAGAAGGTAGAGGCATATGTAGAGGAAAAGACAAACAAAAAATGGGAAGAACGCTATAAAAAACTAGAGGAAAGGACAAATAAAGTAGAAGAAAACAATAAAGCCCTGAAAGAAAATCACGAAAAAGCAATGAAACAGATGAAGGAAATAGTCCAAGACCTGAAAAGGGAAATAGAAAAAATGAAGAAGACACAAACAGATGAAATGCTGGAAATAGAAAATCTGAGTAAATGAACGGGAACCTCAGAAGCAAGTATAACCAACAGAATGCAAGAGATGGAAGACAAGATCTCTGGCAAGGAAGATATGGTAGAAGAAATAGATTCATCAGTCAAAGAAAACACTAAAGCCAACAAAGTCATGACCCAAAATGTCCAAGAAATTTGGGACACCATGAAAAGACCAAACCTATGAATAATAGGGATAGAAGAAGGAGAAGAATACCAACTTAAAGGCACAGAAAATATATTCAACAAGATCATAGAAGAAAATTTTCCCAACTTACAGAAGGAAATGCCAATGAAGATACAAGAAGCCTATAGAACACCAAACAGACTAGACCCCCCAAAAAATCCCCTCGCCACATAATAATTAAACAACTGAACATACAGAATAAAGAAAGAATATTAAGAGCAGCAAAGGAAAAAGGCCAAGTGACTTATAAAGGCAAACCCATCAGAATAATGCCCAATTGTGGCTAGAGTTTTCCTGCCTGGCCCACGGTCAGGATAAATCTCTTTCACCTGCCAGTCCCACAGCCGCTCAGACCCAACCAAGTAAACACAGAGGCTTATATTGCTTACAAACTGTATGGCCGTGGCAGGCTTCTTGCTAACTGTCCTTATAGCTTAAATTAGTCCGTTTCTATAAATCTATACCTTGCCACATGGCTCGTGGCTTACCGGCATCTTCACATGCTGCTTGTCCTGGTGGCAGCTGGCAGTCAGTGACTCCCTCTGCCTTTCTGCTCTTTTAATTGTCTCTGTTAGCCCTGCCTATACTTCCTGCCTAGCCACAGGCCAATCAGTGTTTTATTAGCAACACATTTGCCATACAGAACATCCCAAAGCACCCGATTTCTCAATGGAGACTTTGAAAGCCAGAAGAACATGGACAGATGTAATGCAGACACTAAGAGAACATGGATGCCATCCTAGACTAATACACCCAGCAAAACTTTCAATCAACATAGATGGAGTGAAAAAGACATTCCAAGACAAAGCCAGATTTAAAAAATACTTATCCACAAACCCAGCCCTACAGAAAGCACTAGAAGGAAAATTCCAACCCAAGGAAGTCAGATACACCCTTGAAAACACAGGCAATAGATAACCCCACAGCAGTAAACCTCAAAGAAAAGAAGTACACACACACTACCACCAAAAAATAACAGGAATGAACAAGCACTGGTCATTAATATCCCTTAATATCAATGGACTTAATTCACCTATAAAAAGACACAGGCTTATAGAATGGATACGAAAGCAGGACCCATCTTTCTGCTGCATACAAGAAACACACCTCAAATTCAAAGACAGACACTACCTAAGAATTAAGGGCTGGGAAAAGACTTTCCAATCAAACGGTCTTAAGAAACAAGTGGGTGTAGCCATCCTGATATCCAACAAAATTGACTTCAAACTAAAATCAATCAAAAGAGATCAAGAAGGGCATTACATATTCATCACAGGAAAGATCCACCAAGAGGAGGTTTCAATTCTGAACATTTATGCCCCAAACACAAGGGCACCCACATATGTAAAAGAAACATTACTAAAGCTTAAACCACATATAAAACCCCACACATTAATAGTGGGAGACTTCAACACCCCATTTTCACCACTGGACAGATCTCCCAAATCAAAACTTAACAGAGTAATAAAGGACTTAACTGATGTCATGACTAAAATGGACTTAATTGATATCTACAGAATATTCCATCCTAACAAAAAAGAATATACCTTCTTCTCAGCACCACATGGAACCTTCTCTAAAATCGACCACATACTTGGCCACAAAGCAAATCTCAGCAGATAAAAAAAAAATTGGACTAACCTCCTATGTTCTATCAGACCACCAAGGTTTAAAGTTAGATTTCAACACCAACAAAAGCTACAGAAAACCTACAATCTCATGGAAACTGAATAATGCTCAACTGAATCACCAATAGGTTATGGAAGAAATAAAGAAAGAAATTAAAGACTTCCTAGTGATCAACGAAAATGAAGACACCACATACCCAAACCTATGGGACACTGTGAAAGCAGTGCTAAGAGGGAAATTCATACCACTAAATGTTCACATAAAGAAGTTGGAGAAATCTCACACTAGTGACTTAACTGCACACCTGAAAGCTCTAGAACAAGAAGAAGCCAAGTCTCCCAGGAAGGACACCAGGAAATCATCAGTGAGAGCTGAAATCAATAAAATAGAAACAAAGAGAACAATACAAAAAAATCAATGAAACAAAGAGTTGCTTCTTTGAGAAAATCAACAAGATAGACAAGCCATAATCCAAACTAATCAAAAGACAGAAAGAGAGAGCATCCAAATTAACAAAATCAGAAATGAAAAGGGGGACATAACAACAGACATTGAGGAAATCCAGAGAATCATCACATCATACTTCAAAAACCTCTATTCCACAAAACTGGAAAATCTAAAAGAAATGGATAATTTTCTGGATAGGTACCACATACCTAACTTAAATCAAGACCAGATAAACTATTTAAATAGTCCATTAACCCCTAAGGAAATAGAAACAGTCATTAAAAGTCTCCCAACCAAAAAAAGCTCAGGACCAGATGGTTTCAGCGCAGAATTCTACCAGATCTTCAAAGAAGAGTTAATACCACTACTCTCTAAATTGTTCCACACAGTAGAAACAGAAGGAACATTACCAAACTCCTTCTATGAGGCTACAATTACCCTGATTCCTAAACCAAACAAGGATACAACAAAGAAAGAGAACTACAGACCGATCTCCCTCATGAACATTGATGCAAAAATACTCAATAAAATACTGGCAAACAGACTCCAAGAACACATCAAAACAATTATCCACCATGATCAAGTAGGCTTCATCCCAGGGATGCAAGGGTGGTTCAACATACGAAAGTCTGTCAATGTAATACACCATATAAACAAACTCAAAGAAAAAAACCACATGATCATCTCACTAGATGCAGAAAAGGCATTTGACAAAATCCAACACCCCTTCATGATAAAGGTCTTGGAGCGATCAGGAATACAGGGAACATACCTAAACATAATAAAGGCAATTTACAGCAAGCCAACAGCCAACATCAAATTAAATGGAGAGAAACTCAAAGCAATTCCACTAAAATCAGGAACGAGGCAAGGCTGTCCGCTCTCCCCGTACTTATTCAATATAGTACTTGAAGTTTTAACCAGAGCAATAAGACAGCATAAGGAGA
Organism: Peromyscus aztecus; assembly: GCA_902168405.1. NCBI lineage: Eukaryota > Metazoa > Chordata > Mammalia > Rodentia > Cricetidae > Peromyscus > Peromyscus aztecus. The sequence continues at coordinate 78,850 of CABHPQ010000627.1, read as the reverse complement.
TTAAGGGGATACAAATGGGAAAGGAAGAAGTCAAGCTTTCCCTATTTACAGATGACATGAGAGTATACTTGAGTGACCCCAAAGATTCAACCAAGGAACTGATACAGCTTATAAACACCTTCAGCAACATAGCAGGATACAAGATCAACTCAAAAAAATCAGTGGCCCTCCTATATACACCTGACAAACAGGCTGAGAAGGAAATCAGAGATATATCACCCTTTACAATAGCCACAAATGACATAAAATACCTTGGGGTAACACTAACCAAGCAAGTGAAGGACCTATATGACAAGAACTTCAAGTCCCTGAAAAAAGAAATTGAAGAAGATGTCAGAAAATGGAAAGATCTCCCATGCTCATGGATAGGCAAGATTAACATAGTAAAAATGGCAATTTTACCAAAAGCTATCTACAGATTCAATGCAATCCCCATCAAAATACCAACACAATTCTTCACAGACCTGGAAAGAATAATACTCAACTTCATATGGAAAAACAAAAACCCAGGATAGCCAAAAGAATCCTCTGGAGGCATCACGATCCCTGACTTCAAGCTCTACTATAGAGATACTGTAATAAAAACAGCTTGGTACTGGCATAAAAACCGTCATGTGGACCAATGGAATCAAATTGAAGACCCTGACATTAATCTGCACATCTATGAACATATAATTTTTGACAAAGAAGCCAAAAGTGTACAATGGAAAAAAAGAAAGCATCTTCAACAAATGGTGCTGGCATAACTGGATATCAACGTGTAGAAGGCTACAAATAGATCCATAACTATCACCGTGCACAAAACTTAAGTCCAAGTGGATCAAAGACCTCAACATAAATCCAGCTACTCTGAACCTGCTAGAAGAGAAAGTAGGAAGTAGTCTTGAACGCATTGGCATAGGAGATCGCTTCCTAATTATAACACCAGTAGCACAGACATTGAGAGAAACAATCAATCAATGGGACCTCTTGAAACTGAAAAGCTTTTGTAGAGCAAAGGATATGGTCAACAAGGCAAAGCAACAGCCCACAAAATGGGAAAAGGTCTTCACCAACCCCACATCTGACAGAGGATTGATATCCAGAATACATAAGGAACTCAAGAAACTAGACATCAAAATGCCCAACAGTCCAATTAAGAAATGGGCTATAGAACTAAACAGAGAATTCTTAGCAGAGGAAACTCAAATGGCTGAAAGACATTTAAGGAATTGTTCAACATCCCTAATCATCAGGGAAATGCAAATCAAAACAACTCTGAGATACCACCTTATGCCAGTCAGAATTCTAAGATCAAAAACATTGAAGACACCTTGTGCTGGAGAGGATGTGGAGCTAGGGGAACTCTCCCCCACTGCTGGTGGGAATGCAAGCTTGTACAGCCACTTTGGAAATCAATATGGTGCTTTCTTAGAAAAGTGGGAATCAATTTCCCCCAAGATCCAGTTATACCACTCTTGGGCATATACCCAAGGAATGCTCAATCATACCACAAGGGCACTTACTCAGCTATGTTCATATCAGCATTATTTGTAATAGCCAGAACCTGGAAACAACCTAGATGCCCTTCAACC